>RJWM01007632.1:47059-77092 GCA_004363535.1 Dasyprocta punctata | reverse complement strand
TTTTTAGCTGAGAGAATATTTCTGATTTGATTTTCTCTATAGCTTCATCAAGCTGTTTCTTTATTGCATTTTCTATCATTTCAGAAAGTCCATTTGTGTGACTCCCACTGTCTTCCATTTCAGTATCTCTTGGGTTTGTTCTTTGTGGGCTGGGGGACTGAGACTGCCTCTTGGTCTTTCGTTTTGTCATTTTCTTCTGAAATCTATGTAGCTCTGTGTCCTGCGTGGCTGGCTGGCCTTCCCCTGAGGTTCACGCTGATTCTTGCAGCGTGCAGGATCGTGGGACCCAGTAGGCTGTTTCCCGTGTGCAGCAAGGAAGGGCGGCCTCCCGGGGCGTGCAGGTGGAGCCTCCTCCTTAACTGGGTGGGGGCCAAGGTCTCCCGGTCCCAGGGAGCTATGCTGGGCACCGCGCGTGACGCGGACCTGACCCTGGTTCTGTCCGCAAGCTCAGCCCAACAGCTATGCCTGCGGGGCAGGCCCGGGCAGGTCCCAGGCCTGCAGTGCTGGAAGCAACCCTGCTGGGCGGCGGGGTCTGCACAGGAGCTGTGGGATGGCACACGCTCGAGCAGCTCCACTGAAGAATGCAGCTGGAGTGCGCTCTGCACTCTGGTGCGGGGGGGCCAAAGCTCTCCAGGTCCCTGCAGCTATGTTGCTCAGTTCCCGGTGAGCAGCTCTGGGGTCCTGGGCTGATTTGGGCTGGGCTGCATACCTCTGTGTCCTGCGCAGCTGGCCGGCATTCCCCAGAGGTTCGCGCTGATTCTTGCAGTGTGCAGGATCGCTGGACCCGGTAGGCTGTGTCCCGTGCGCAGCAAGGAAGGGCAGCCTCCCGGGGCGTGAGGGTGGAGCCTCCTCCTTCACTGGGTGGGGGCCTAGGCCTCCCGGTCCCAGCAAGCTAGGCGGGGCAGCGCGAGTGACGCGGACCCGACCCTGGTTTTGTCCGCAAGTTCCTCATAGAACATTCTTTTTTTTTTTTTTTTTTTTTTGTGGCACCGGGGATTGAACTCACAGCCTCGCTCCTGCCAGACAGGCGCTTAAGCTGCTGAGCCAAACTCCCGGCCCTGGTTTTTTGAGGCAGGGTCGCACTATGTAGCTCAGGCCAGCCTTACGCTCACGTTGTGGCCCAAGCTGGCCTCGAACTCACAATGCTCTGCCTACCTCAGCCTCCCGAGTGCTGGGATTAAAGGCATGTGCCACCACACCCAGCTGAACTCATAGAACATTCTTAAGTAAATGCAAAGGAATTGAAGTTATCCTGTGTATATTATCAGATCATAGTGCAATGAAATTGGAAATCCATGGCAAAAGAAACCACAAAAACTTCATAAACACATGAAAATTAAATAGTACCCTTCTGAACAATCAAAATGTCACAGATGAAATTAAAGAAGAAATTAGACAGTTTATAGAGTTGAATGATAATAATGATGCAACATACTGAAACTTATGGGACACAATGAAAGCAGTCCTAAGAGGGAAAATTATAGCAGTAAATACCCTTATCAGGAAAACAAAGCAAGTGCATATAAACAATTTAACAGTGAACTTCAAACTTCTAGTAAAAGAAGAGCAGGCTAAACACAAAGATGTTATAAGGGTGAAAATCATAAAAATCAGAGCAAAAATTAACGCATTGGAGGCTACAAAAACAATACAAAGGATCAATGAATGGTAGAGTTGGTTCTTTGAAAGATCAAATAAAATCAACAAACCCTTATCCAACATTATCAAAAAAGGAAAGAAAAGACTCAAATCTATAAAATTAGAAATGAAGAGGATGAAGTCACAATGAACCCTGTAGAAATCCAAAAGAACATCTATACCTACTTTGAAAACTTGTATTCTAATAAGATGGAAAATGCAGAAGAAATAGACAGATTCCTAGAAACATATGAATTACCATAGCTGAATCAAGAATATAAAAATCCTAAATAAACTAATATCAATTAATGAAATTGAGGATGTTATTAAAAACCTATCAACAAAGAAAAGTCCAGGCCCTGACACATTTACTGCTGAATTCTACAAAAAATTTAGAGAAGACCTAACACTGCTACTTCACAAACTCTTTAATGAAATTGAAAGACAGGAAATACTCCTAAATTCATTCCTGGGAGCAAGTATTACCCTGATACCAAAACTGGAAAAGGGCCCAACTAAGAAAGACAATTACAGGCCAATTTCCCTAATGAACATAGATGCAAAAATCCTCAATAAGATACTGGAAAACATAATGCAGCAAATCATCAAGAAGATTATACAACATGACCAAGTGGGATTCATCCCAGGGATGCAGGGATGGTTCAGCATACATAAATCAATAAATGTAATATATCATACTAATAGAGCCAAGGATGAAAATCATATGATCATCTCAATACATGCAGAAAAAGCTTTTGACAAAGTCTAGCACCCAATCATGATAAAAACCCACAAAAAATTAGAAGGGATAGTCATTAACTCAATCTGATGAAAGCCATCTATGACAAACCAACAGCCTACATCATACTAAATGAACAAAAAACTGAAAACTTTTTCTCTAAAATCAGGAAGAAGACAAGGGTGTCCACTGTCTCTACTTTTATTCAACATAATCCTGGAAAATTTAGCCAGAGTGACTAGACAAGAGAAAGAAATAAAAGGAATAATAATAAGAAAAGAAGAAATTAAATTATTGTTATTTGCAGATGACATAATACTCACAAAGAAATCCCCAAAAACTCCACTAAAAACTGGTATATTTAATAAGCAAATTCAGGAGCGTAGCTGGATACAAAATCAAAACTCAAAAATCAGTAGTCTTCCTGTACACGAATAACAAACTCACTGAGAGAGAAATCAGAGAAACAACACACTTCACAATAGCATCCAAAAAAATGAAATGCCTAGGAATCAAGCTAACAAAGGATATAGAAGACCTTTTCTTTGAAAACTACAGTACTCTGAAAAAGGAGATTGAAGAGGATATTAGAAAATGGTAAGAAATTCCTTGTTCTTGGTTAGGAAGAACCATTATCATGAAAACAGCCTTATTTCCAAAACTATTATACAGATTTAATGTAATTCCAATCAAAATTTCAATAGCATATCTCACAGAATTAGAGAAAACAATACTAAAATTAATCTGGAATCAGAAGATACTTAGTATAGCAAAGGCAATTCTGGGCAATAAAGGCAAGACAGGGGACATCAAAATCCCTGACTTGAAATTACGCTACAAAGCTACTGTGACAAAATCAGCATGGTACTGCCAAAAAAACAAAAACTAGGCCTGAGGATCAGTAGAACAGACTAGAAGATGCAGACACAGCTACAAAGACAAGCAACCACCTTATCTTTGGCAAGGGAACCAAATATGTTCATTGGAAAAAAGATAACCTCTTCAATACGTGGTGCTGGAAAAACTGGCTTTCCACATGCCAAAGAGTAAAACTAGACTCACATCTTTCACCATACACTCAACTAATGTCAACATGCATCAAAGATCTAAATATTAAAACAGAAACACTAAATCTACTGGAAGAGAAAGTAGGTAGAAATCTTGAAGACATAGGGCTAGGTTCATGAACCAAACTCAAACTGCACAGGAAGTATTTCAAAAATCGATAGCTGTAATCTCATCTTATTAAACAGTTTTTGCACATCAAAAGAAATCACCTGCTGAGTGAAAAGAAAATTCACAGATTGGGAAAATATTTTAACCAATTGTCTCGCAGACAAAGGACTTCTATCTAGAACATGTAAAGAATTGAAAAAAGTGAAATTCAAAGACCCAATTCAAAAATGGGCACCTGAGATGAATAAGCACTTCTCAGATGAAGAAATACAAATGGCAAATAAATATATGAAAAAATGCTCAACATCGTTGATCATTTGAGAAATGCAAATTAAAACACCACTGAAATTCCATCTCACCCCAGAAAGAATGGCTATCATCGAGAAATTAACCAGTAACAAATGCTGGCAGGGCTGTGGGGGAAAAGGAACCCTTCTCCACTGTTGGTGAGAGTGTAGACTGGTGCAACCACTGTGGAAATCAGCATGAAGATTCCTAAAAACCTAGAACCAGAGATTCCATTTGATTCAGCTATTCTTCTTCTTGGGATCTTCCCAAAAGTATTAAAAACATCATATCACAGTGATGTATGCACACCCATGTTTATAGCAGCACTATTTCTAATAGCTAAATCTTGAAACGGCCCAAACGCCTATCAACCAATGAATGGATAAAGAAATTGCAGGGGTTTTTTTTTAACACAGTGGAATACTACTCAGCTATAAAAAAGGATAAACTTGAGACATTTCTAAGTAAATGAATGAGACTGTACTCTTAAGTGAAATAAATCAAACATATATGCATAAATACTGCATTGTTTCTCTGGTGTGAGAAACTGAAAGTATAATTAAGGACCAGAATCTATACTAGATATTATGAAATAGAAAGAAATTGCTCAATTGGGAAGGGGGAAAAGGGAGGTGGTAAGGAGAAAGGAAGGAAGGGAAAAGGAAAAAAACCGAGAAAAGAAGGAAAAAAATGGGAACAAGGTTTTTGTAATGAGAGGAAGAGATGTTGAAGGGAGGGTAAGGGAATGAGGGGAAAAAAGAGGAATTGAGATAAGTAAGTCATGTATGGGTACAAAGTCCCTATGATGAAAGTGATCATTATGTATATTTAAAATGTAGCAAAAAACTTAGTTAAAAAAAAACTAAACATTTCTGCACTGTGAAAATTTAGAAACTTGAGCGGTGACTTTGGGCACGAAGTTGTCATCTGTGCTCCCAATAGCTCATTTGTGATAAACCAATAAAAAGAAGACTTTTTACTTTAGGAGCTTCCAAATGCCCACCCTGGCAGATGGGCCCCAGCTGTGAGTGACAATGGGACTCTTGAAGAAGTGCCAAAAGCTTACCACCCAGATGTTCTGTGCATCTGTTTCATGTTTAGAAAACTCCTAAACTTTTCAGAAACTGCCTAAGACACTTTAAGATGTTATTTACTCATGGTAGTGGCACAGGAAACAAGCTCGAATCAAAGGGAAAGTATGCCTTTTGTGCTGGAGGTCTTGAGTAGAGCTTGGCAACTTCTTTGCAGAGAGAATCAGACAACCCAACTTTTTGTGTTTGATGCTAAAAATCCATGTGATTAGAGATGATTTCAGTCTTAGTATGTAGTGGCTCCCATCAAGTAAACTGGTGCTCTAAGTGAAGAGAGCAGACAGAACACAGGTCTGGACATAGATAAGGGTCACTGGGAAGGGCCTCATGATAATATCTCACATATGCTGCCATTTCAAGATCCATGTGCACTAATAAGTATACCTTTTCTTTAGAAGGTAATCAATCTTTGGGAGGACATAGGCTACGGGCACTCACTCTGTAGCGTAAATGTTGTTAGCGAATCCTTAGTCTTGATTTCCTATCCAAGATCTATTATAGCGTGAGAATGAAACTTTTATCAAGAAGAACTGTTAGAGTTTAGCATACTTTGGGATAGGGTAGCTAGCTCTGAGTGAGTAGTCAGAAAGGAGCACGTATTTGCTGTGGGTAAGACAAAGAAGAGCCACCATGGAGAAGAATCGGAGTACAAAGATGGAGGATGAAGGATGATTAAAGACCTGATAGGGCATCAGCTGTCTTTTTGGGCCAGGGAAAATACACAAATTGTGGATGGCCCATGCCTAATCTAGACAAATGATGCTGGGTCTGAAGACTGATTTGGAATGAAGAAAGAAAGAGTGGAAAGGGAGGAAGAGACCCTATGTGCGTGGTGGTAAGCTAAACCACGAGGGCCTCAGAACACCCTCCATTTTCTCTGAGCCACAGGCACAGCCCAGTTCGACTTTGAGTCCACTGAGCCATGGTGAACAGCCATTAGCAGAGCAACGTTTCAGTGTTTGATTGAGGCAGCACAAGCACACCAGGGAAAATGAAGTCTCTAGATTTTTCTTTAAGGAAGTAGTGAAACAACGGAAGCTTTATAGGAGTGCCAACAGATGAATATCATTTTCAGCAAATTCCATTGGAAAAAAGTCCACATTTGTGGACCAAGAAAATAAAATGGAGTAGTGGATGGTAGAGGAGCAGATGGACCCATAGGTACGTGATAAAATAAGTATAGTCATACAGCCATGGAAAAATTGAGGTACTATTATATGGATATTTGCTGTGAAAATATTTCAAGGTCACTGTTTCTTTAATTTTTTCATGATGGAATTTTGAGGGAAAGAAGGAGAGTATCCCTCAGAAAAGATCTTCATTTGCAAAACTGATCATTGAGGTCATAGCAATTTTTGCATAAAAGGATTTTGCTGATTAAGTTTTAAACAAGTCCATTGCACTGGAAGAATGCAGTATATTAAGTGGATGGCACTGTTGTTGAAGTCGTATTAGGAAACTCTTCATTTCCAGGGAGAAAAGGAACATAAAAAAATGTAACAATGTCTAAAATTTCAGTGCAAAAGTAACCAGGTTATAATGCTTTTTAATGCAACATCCCAAAGAAAAGCCCCACAATAAAAACTATCCCCACTTTAAAATGCCTGTTAAACTGCTTCAATGTGTGTGCTTTAAATTCTGTTTAGTTGACATGATTTCTTTCACAAAAAGTGGACTGTTACAAATCTGCATTAAAGTGGGTCAAAACAAGATTGTGTGTGCAGAGTTTCCTTTGTGAGGGACCAAAAGCAAACCCACAAAAATTAGGTGAGGTGATGCTAAACACGGGGTGAGAGGGTGGTCATTTCGGGCCACACTTTAGTCTGCATAATTGACCTGATCTGCTCCTGTTGCTTGTACTGAAGATCAGAAGATGAGTGAAGTACGGTCTGGGTCTCTCCTCTCCTGCTTCCAATGATGAGCCAGTGGGCTGGCATGGCCTACCAAGTGCCTTGCCTTTTGCTCTGCTCCTCCCTACAACCCTGAGAGGTTGAGTGGCGGTTATTCCTATTCACAGATGTGGACTCAGAGGCTCAGGAAGAAGCTGAGAGTAAAGGTTAGGGCGGAGTCCCAAACTTGCATTGCCTGTTATCCCATCCCTGTCTCTGTGGAGACCGGAGCTGCGTGGCTTGGTGACTTACTTCGGGTCCTCTGACTAGGCATGAGGTGCTCAGTTAGTCTCACACAGACTTCAGCTGTGCCAAGACCACATTCCTTCCCATAACGGAAGCCTTTCAGAGTACCAACTTTTCTGACTCCTATGCTTAGAAATTACAATTGGAAGATACTGGCTCTAAATGCCAGTAACTTTGCCTCTCTTTTCCCAGCCTGTTGCCTGTCATGCAGGGCCGGGGCCATGGGATAGTGCAAGGATGGGAACTCTGTTAGCTACGAGAAGGCAGAAGAAAGGTCCTCAAAGAACCCTTGCTCTAAAAATCAGTACCTGGTAGGCTGGGAATATCTTGGTGGGATAGAGCCCTGCTTTTCCCTACAAGATTTGCTAAGCAAAGGAGAGGATATGGTATTGCAAGAAGGGATTCATCCTTTGAATTGCAGTGAGGACACCTGCTCCCTAGGTTCTCATGCTGGGCATTATGGGAAAGACACCCACTCTTCTTTCTAGCCCAGAACACAGGGAGGTGAACATGTTGGGAATGTCAAAATACTATGGAAAACCCTGCCTTATAATTCAAAGGGATGTTTGGAGAAGAGTGATCAGAATCTGCCTTGCTCCCCCTACAGCCCCCAACCCCAACCCACCCCCTTGGCTGATTTCATAAAGGAAAAGAGGGAGGAGGATAAGTCTGTCAGGATCTCTCAAATGGAAAACACGTCCACACTGACAGAAATAGACTGTTTTCTATTAAGGAATCTGGTCATGGTAACAATTATATTTTTGAATTTATCATCATGTTTATAAAACCATACTCCAGAAAAGATTATAAGGGAAGATTCTGTGAACTAATTCCCACAGCCTGGCTCTTTGAGTGCCACAATAAACGACACTAGTGATACTGCTGACGCTTTCTGTCCAAATCTGACGGGGAGTTGTTTCAATTGCTGTAAATAGCACGAAGACTCATCCTCTACTTTCCAATGTGTGATATTAGTGTTTTCTGTTTATTAAGTTCTCCATGCCACCTAGTGTTTATCTGAAGAAATACCAGATTCTTAAGCACCCTGTCCCCCAATCCTGTGTAGGACTTCAAGTTCAGGTGCTAACTTAAACTCTATGACACCCTGATTGGTGAAAAATTTGCAATAATCCTCATGACTTCATAATTAAACACTGACACATATGACTAAATTCTTCTCCCTGAAGAAAACTTTGGGTATTTTTTTCCTCTGGGAGATGGTAGCATTAGAGAATCCCAGGATGCCCATAGTGGAAGGGATTTTCCAAACCATTCATTTGCACCCCAACTCACTGTTGTGCCAAAGAAACCCTTGTCTACAGTCCCTGAAACTTTAAAATTTGCTCTTTATGGTTTTTTTTTTTTTCTTTCAAAGTATCCCAAATACACAGCAGGAAAGCCAGGAAGTGTCTGAAAACCATCTGGAATCTCTGTTTACATCTGGGCGGCTGCAACATGTATCGAGTAGTAGGCAGAGAAAGCCAGAGGAAGATGAAGCCTGCTTTAGCTCGGCCACATGCTGGCCCAGCAGCAGCAGAATTCAGGTCTTGCAACGCACAGAGATCTAACTGGAAAGACTCAATTGAATTCTTCCTCCTCCTTCCTATCTGCCTCCAAAATCAACAAACCCTGACAAACAATGCCCATGATGTTAGCAACAACAAAGCCGTTCTTTTCCAAATCTGTATTCTATCATTTGCCTTCAGTAATTACCAAGACTTTCAAATGCTACTAAAAGTTGAGTGAGGGCTGGAGAAGGTATGGAGGTGGGGAATAGAGCTGTAGGAACTACGCCCAGGTTTCCAAAGGGACCTTGGCAAGCCCACAGAGGCCCTTGTTCTGGGTTTACAGAAAATAGTGGTTGTCATAATTCTGGCAAACACATGCCTTGTATTTTACACAACAGTCCTGATTTCAAATAGTTTCCTTTGTCGGTCATGTAAGCACACTCAGCCTGGTTCCTGACTTTTTTGTTGTTGTTGTTCAGTGCTTAGAAAATAGGGGCTAAGATCTCAAGGTACCCCACCCTTTGGTAAACTTATCCACTTACTATTGACACTTGCCACAGGGCCCAAAGGGCCATAGCTTGCTGATAGGGTCAGAACTTGAGAAGTCAGCTGGGGACATGGAGCATCAGCGACCTTGACCTACACATTTGGGATCTATAAAACACATTCACTTAAGGTTAGCAAACACGAAGTGGACGTTAATTTTGTTTTGTTTGTTTGTTTCTGTGTTTGTCTGTCTGCCGATTTGGACAATCGACAAATGTTACTGCAACCAACAAAATGCCATTAGCATGAACTCACTGAAACCCATCTGTAGTGAGATGGAGCCAGTCATCACAAGTGTCGCCACAGCAGGCCTCACAGGATACTACCAGGAGGTGAGGGCTGCATATGACAAACTCCACAGGCTCTCGATTGCTTGTCAGTTCTGCAGACAAAGGCCAACATTTCTGCTGGCCACACAACACAGTGGATGTCTTTAACTGGAACTCCTTACCATAACAAGGAGAACTCAGGGCCTACCTAACCCTCGGTTTTATTAAAGACACAAAACGCGGAGGACCTCAGGACAGCTGGAGGGGAGATGGTGCTACAAAGTAGTGGAAAAGACAAAGAAAGGAAGGAAACAATGAGGAGGGGAGGAGGGAGCCAGAAGCTAAGCAGGGAGGGAGAGGGCATTAAATACTCTAATCTCCCTCTTCTTTCTCATTCTCCCGCTTTCCCTGTTTGTGAACCCCTTTCTTGTCCTTCCTGCTCTATCATCCTCTAGCATGCCTCCCCGCATGCATCTATTTATCTCTTTTTCTTTCTTGTATCTGGCAGCTCCACGAACACTTTCTGACCCTTGGAGTTTTCAGCCCTTATTGCCCTGGGATCAGGATTGCAAGGGCCCCTGACCCTCGCAGATGCCTCTGCTTAGCCTCACCTTTACGGTGGCCACCATGACCTCAGACAGCAGGACCTTGCCCAAAGAGAGCTTTCTCTGGCAAGTACAGGTCGCTTCAGCAAGATCCAGTCTTCTGAAACAGGGTGGCAACTTGGCAGAAGCAAGTCTTGCAGTTCCACAACCCAGGGGTTTTGGCATCCTTTCCTCAATTTCACAGTGTAGGCTCCATGGCCTATGCGGAATGCAGGTCCTCTGCCATTAGCTGCCTGCTTTGCACCAAGTGACATTAAAATAAAAAGCAGAACACTCCAAAGTGCTGTTCTTAAAAAAAATTACTGCGAAGATTAAAAGCCTCTGATAATTTCTCCTCCCTGCTGTTAACTGCAGTGCCTAGGGTGAGGGTATGGATTCCTTTCGTTGCTTCGCTCCATTGCATTGACAAAATGGTTTCAGCTAATGTGGCCCTCAGTTCATCTGGAGAAGTGGGGAATCCATCCAATTCTTAGCCATCTCTTATTACCACAGAACATTCAAGGGAAAATTTGTTGAAAGTAAACTCTCACACCATTGGGAGCAAGTAAGTCCAAAAAGGAAAATTTTGAAATATTCCAGTGACCACCATAGTCGCTGTCCACTGTCCCCATTCAGTGGCATTTTGCCCTGAAGGAAGAGAAGTCCTCCAAAGTTATGAACAAAGGAAAGGAAACAGGGAGCAGTTAATTAGATGAGAGGCTCCTTTGGGCCTGAGGAATCAGCTGGCTGTGCTAAAAAGTCTAGAAGGGTAGCAAAAGACCACTGAATAGGATCCAGATCTGTGACCTTTATTAAGCAGTCTCATTTAACCCCCCACTTCCCACCTCCACGTCTCAGGAGTGAGGGGAGTCCCCAACATCTGTACCTTGCAACTTATTGTCCCTTCACATTTAATCCTGTATTTCTAGTTTCCTTTTTCATTGCATATTTGACAAAGGCAACTATTTCTAAATCTAGGGAGTCTTATAACAGTGTACTGTGTTTACTCCTCCAACCCCAAGAGGCTTGGACCCATCTGACCTCTGTGGTTTGCACAAATGGGCCCCAGAGGGATATCAACATTTGTAAATGTCATATAATCATCGACTCACACTGAAAAAAGCCATTGTGATAATCTAATTTAGCTCACTATTTTACAGAGGAGGAAACTGCAGGCCGAAGTGGTTGGGAGGCATGTGAAATGTCTCGAGCTGAGATCTATGACTCCCAACTTCCAGTGCAGTCTCTTTAATGGCACAATACTTCAATACTAAGCAGTTGGAATCCATGCCTGATTATGGGCAAATGTGTTTAATGGGCCAGAGTCGTGATGGGTACTTCAGGGGAGGGGGGTTGTGCACATGTATCCATGGATAGGAACATCCACTTGGGATCCAAAATGAAAACACCAAAACTCCCTGTGGGCTGGTGACTAATGAATACCCAACCAAATCCCCATGTCTACTGTGACTTATCTACATAATACCCCAGCAAGGAAGAAGTCTCATTTCTGCTCAAACGCTGTTGCTATCACCCTCTAGTGGGTAGGGAGGATAAAGGCACAGGATGTTCACTGGGCGAGTCACCCAAACTGCGTAGCTACTGTTACCTGCGTTGCCTACCAAAAGAGGCAACAGTACCACCATGGGAGGTGTTATGGCTTGTATCTTGATGTCCCCCTAAAACCTCATGTGGTCATAGGTGGGGCTTTTCTGAGATGGCTGGATCTAGAGTGTGTGATGCTGGGACTGTGTGACACTGGTATCAAGGGTGTGTGATTACTAAATTTGTCCACTGATTGGGTTGGCATAGTTCTGGGTAGAATTAATGGTGTCCCACCCTGGATGTGAGTGCTACCCACCCTAATGGCAGGTAGTCTGGATAAAATAAGGGACAAAAAAGGGGCCGGTGTTGTCCCTTGCTTGTTGCTTGCTGCCTTCTGCCTGCCCTGCTTTCCCAAAAGCTATCACTTCTGAGGGACCTTTCCTGACCCCTGTAAAGACCCTATCAACCTCTAGGGCCTGCCACCACATGACTCTTTGTTTCCTTCAAGCTGTGAAAGTTGATTGATTGTGTCAATCTGAGTAACAGAAGCTCACCTAAATTGGCTCAGCAATTCCACACCCTAGGATGTGGAAGACCCAGCCTAGGGCAGCTTGTCAGCTGGACAGTGTAAAGGGGAAATGAAGAAGAACTGATCTGTTTCTGTTTCTTTTGAGGAGCTCCAGTCTTCACCTTCACCTTGAATGTCATCTCCTGGCTTCCAGGGCAGATTCTTCAGCTTTCTGGAGTGGAGTCTTCAGCTTTCCATGGCAGACCCATCAGCCTCCTGATACAGACTGACATGGACACTGCAGTGAGCTCCAGGCCTTGGACTGAATTCTCCAGCACGCAGGCACCGTCTGCGCTCTTCCTCATCCAACACTGTGGGTGGCCACTGTAAACCAATCTTGTAAATCCTTATATATCTGTATATCTTGTATTATATCTGTTTCTCTAGTAAATACTGATGGATACAATAGCATTTATGAGAAATTATGTTATTGATCAAGCCCCCCCCCCACTCCACCAACTAGAATGTAAACTCCCTGAGGAGTCTTGTTCATAACTGCATCCCAGTATTCCATCTCAGGTGTGATTAAAAAGTGTTACTACATAAATATTTTTCACCATTTACTACAGCAAAAGGCACATTATCATTAATTCCCCTCAAAATACTCCCCTTGCTTTGAACACACTTATCCTATTGTTCTCGCCACTTTCTGAAGCAGTTCTAGATGTCTTTGTTTGTGAGCATTTTTAGTTGCATGGTCGTAGCTGCCTCAATGTCCTGAGTTGTTTCAAAACATTTACATCGCATGGTCATTTTGTTTTGAGGACAGAGCCAAAAGTCACATGGTGCCAAAACCGATCAGATGAATAAGGTGGATGAGCACATTCTGCAATGTTTTTCTGAGCCTGCCTTTCCACTGGATGGCACTTGGCATCAGTGTTCACTGTATTTGTGATCACATTGCATAAAGACACTCACAAGACTTCCAGAATTGCTTCAGAAAGTGACAAAAACGTTGGAATAAGTATGTTCAAAGCGAGAGGGAGTACTTAGAGGGGAATTGATGTCAATGTGTCTTTTATTGTAATACTTTTTATTTAAATACACACAATATTTTTTTTGGTCAGTCCTTTTATGATTTCCCCTCTGACACCTAAGGGTCAGCCCAGCGACTGGGATAGAGGGGACAAGAAATATTGATTAAAGTCTGAGAAGCAGCCAAAAAAAAAAAAAGAAAAAGAAAAAAGAAAAAGGCTCAATATGTACCCCATGGAAAGCTCTCCACACCAGATTGTTGCATGACAAACACAGAAAAATCTGCCTGGTCTGATATCATTTAGGCTTTGAAAAAATAGTCTAAACAGAACTGGATACATATGTCTATGTAAATGCATCAAACAGATCTGGATAAAGAGGAGGGAAAACTTCCAAACTCATTTTATGAAGCCAGAATTACTCTGATACCAAACCCAGACAAAAGACACAACAAGAAAACTATAGACCCATAACCTTCATAAATAATGACGAAAAAACCTCTTTAAAATACTAGTAAAGTGAATTTCATAGCACTTAAAAGAATAATAGTAGTGCCTGCTTATCTGAAGGCTTGCATTCCATAATTTCAGTTTCTCATGGTCAAATGTGGTCTGAAAATGTTAAATAGAAAATTCCAGAAATAAACCCACTGTAAGTTCAAAATTGTAATGAATGTAATATATTCTGAGTAGTGTAATGAGATTTCATGCCATCCTGCTCCATCTTATCGAAGACATAAATCATCCTTATGTCCAGCATATCCACACGGTACACGTTACCTGTCTGTTAGTCACTTGGTAGCTGTCTCACTTATCAGACCAACAGTCATGTTCATGTTTAAATAACTCTGACTTTACTTTATAATGGCCCCAAAACACAAGAGAGTGATCCTGGCAATTCAGATATGCCAAAAAAGAAGCCAGAAAGTGCTCCTTTTAAGTGGAAAAGTGAAAGCTATTCACTTAACAAGGAATTGCTAAGATCTACAACGCGAATGAATCTCGCATCTGTGAAATTTTGAATTAAAAATAAGAAAGTCATTCTAGTTTTGCTGTTGTACCTCAAAATACGAAATTTATAGCTACAGGGTATGATGGGTCCTAAATTAAGATGAAAAGACCATTAAATTATAGGGTTTGTCATTATTTGAGTTTCAGGTATTAGTAGGGGTTCTGGGAATGCATCCACTGTGGATAAGCGGGAGACTATTGTATATGCCACAACCGAGGTAGAACTATACCTGGAAGACAAAGATGGCTCATCTTGTGAAGATCAATCTATGAAATACATCATACTAACAAAATGAGAATCAGAAATGACATGATCACCTCAACTGACACAGAAAGTGCACTTGGCAAAATTCAATCCTTTTTTATATTAAAAACACTCAAAAAATCAGAACAGAAGGAAATATAATAAATGCCATATATATGGAAAGTCCACAGCTAACACCATAGTTCACAGAGAAAGAGTGAAAACTTTTCCCATAGGATCAGGAATAAAATAAGGATGCCCACGCTTACTACTTCTACCCAGCATAGTCCTGAGGGCCCTAGACAGAGTAATTAAGCAAGAGAAAGAAATAAAAAGGCATCTGAATCCGAAAACGAGCAGTAAGGTGATAATTTTATTGTCATCAGTTTGCATACGACATAATCTTGCACATAGAAAACCCTAAAGATTCCACAAAAATCTGTTAAAACCAATGAACTATTTTGAAAAAATTATACAATAAAAAACCAACATTCAAAAATTAGTTGTGTTTCTCTTGTAGCCCTGGCCACAAAAGCAAAACTAGACAAATGGAACTATATCAAACTAAAAGTCTCCTGCACAGCAAAAGAAACAACAAAATAAAAAGATAATCTATGGAATGGGAGAAAATTTTGTAAACCATATATCTGATAAGGTGTTAATCTCCAAAATATACAAGGAGAGCTGGGCGTGGTGGCGTACGCCTTTAATCCCAGCACTCGGGAGGCTGAGGTAGGTGGAGCGTTGTGAGTTCGAGGCCGGCTTGGGCTACAACACGAGCACAAGGCTGGCCTGAGCTACATAGTGCGACCCTGCCTCAAAAAACCAGGGCCAGGAGTTTGGCTCAGTGGCTTAAGCACCTGCCCTGGCAGGTACAAGGTTGTGAGTTTGATCCTCAATGCCGCAAAAAAAATAAAATAAAATAAATATATATATATATATATATATATATATATATATATACAAGGAACTCTTACAACTTGATAGCAAAATAATAATAATGATAATAAATAATTCAAAAATAGGCAATCGACTAAAATAGGCATTTGTCTAAGAAGTCATACATCTAAATGGCCAACAAAATATGAAAAGATGCTCAGTGTCACTAATCATCAGAGAAATGCAAATCAAAACCACAGTGAAATAGCCCTCTATATCTGTTAGGATGGCTATTGTCAAAATACCAAAAGATAACAAGTGTTGGCAAAGATATAGAGAAATAAGAACCCTCATACGCTGTTGGAGAAAATGTAAAACAGTACAGTTACTATGAAAAACAGCATGAATGTGCCTCAAAAAATTAAAAATAAAACTTTCATAAGAGCCAGCAATCCTACTTCTAGGTGAAGAATTCTAAATGTCTAAAAGAATTTAAAACAGGATCTCAAAGAGATATCTACATATTCACACTCAGTGCAGCATTATTCACAAGACCCATGAGGTAAAACAACCCAAATGCCCATTGATAGATGAATGGATAGAGAAAGTGTAGTATATACATGCAATGGAATATTATTGAGCTTTAAAAGAGAAGAAAATCCTTCCATACGCAAGAGCATGGATAAACCTAGGGGACATCATGCTAAGAAAAATACGCTAGCCTCAAAACAAGACAAATAATGTGGGACTCCACTTATATGAGGTATTTAAATTATCAAAATTATAGAAACAGAAAGGAAAACTGCGGTTACCAAGAGGAGGATGGAGGGATGCAGGCAATTGACATTGAATAGGCACAGACTTTCAACTTTGCCAGATGAAAAAAAATTCTAGAGATCAGTTGCACATCAATATAAATACTTAACACTACTGAACTGTACACTGAAAAAATAATTAAAATGGTAAATGTAATGTCCTGAGTTCATAACTATCATTAAAAATTAAATAAAAATTAAAAACAAAACAATAGGATTTGGAGAGATGTGGAGGGAACTGGAATAGGGAAGTCAAAACAGATTTGTTTTTCTTTCTGTCTTTTTAAACAATGAAACTGTTCTCAGGTATTACTTGTATAGCTGAAATCATTGTTCGAAGCTTTAGGGAAAAAAAAATCAGAAGGGCTCCTTCCCTCAGGGCTTTAAGAGTCTAGTCAAAGAGACAGAGTAACACAAGAGATGCCGCAGGGGTCTGATGGGTGCTGGGTAAGACGTCTACCCCAGGTGCAGTGAGATGGGGGAGGGGCAGCCTGCTACTTCTTGCCTCCAGGACTGGACTCACAGGAGTGGTGGACTTTGGGCGGCAGACTTCCAAAGACACGTAGGTATTTGTCTGGGGGAAGGCCAGTCAAGACCCTGGAGACACCATTCAAAACCTTACACTTTTATTTCCAGAGGCTCAGCTGCAATATATTCAAAACACACTTAGCTCAAATAATACCATGAAATATGAGTGTGGGGGGGAGAAGTCTTTTAAAGACCCCTTTGAAAACAGTTGATAAAATAACTAAACTAAACGTCAAGGAATACTAAAGCCCTAAAGCTTATTATACGCATACACAAAGTGATCTAAAACAGAGGTGGGATGTGCCAGACCCCACAAGCTGGTTCCAAGGTTATTTCCATACAGTCATCAGGAACTGCCTAACAAAACGACTACACAGAACTCCTTGGAGAATCCACTGGATGAGTTAGAATGATTTTTAATCAGCATCTTTTAAAAGTCAGCATATACATCTGCAGTGCTTGAGGGGCATTGAGATATTTGTTCTCTTTAATTCTTCCAGTTTACACTATTAATTTGCTCGGCAAACCATTTATTCAGAGTTAGAGCAGAAGCAGTTTTAACTCAACCCTAGTCTGAAATTCACATGGGTGGGGTTTAAATAAGCGGGTCCACCATGCAGTCAAGATATTTATCTAAGCCAACTTTTTGTTAACCCCATAAATGGAGGAGGAGGCAGCTTCATAGAAAGCACAAAAAGCACTTTGCTTTTTCTGTAGAGAAGCCACCGTGGAATTTTTCTTTTTACCACCCTACTTGCCTTTCATGTCTTGTTTCCCTTTAGATAAAACAAGAAAGTCAGTTTGCAGTCCATGGTTCCTCATGGGCTAGAAGGACAGATGAAAAGAGCGGAAGCACAAGGCCACTCATTCCCTAAGGGCTGCAACACAGCGGCAATTGCGCACAGGAATCCTGGGAGCTCCTCTGCCCCACACATCTACGGGGCTGGCAAGAGAATGGCAGATCCCAGCGCAAGGTCATTGCTAAGCACAAGTCCTCGGAGACTGAAGCTAGGGACAGCAGCGCCACTTTAGTCTTGGAAACTGCCAACCCAGGTGTAGCATCTGTGTTCAAGAAGTGTTGAACACTGAGGTTAAAAGCGTGGTCTTTGAAGTCCTTTAGCTGGGATTTGAATCTTACCTCTGTCCCATGTTATTTGTATGGCTTTGAACAAGTCATTTAATTTCTTTGGGCCTCAGTTTTCTCACCTGCAAAATGGGCGTGATGGTAATTATAAGGATTAAATGAGTTCACATGTACAAAATGTTTAGGGTAATTTTAAGACTTTCAGTGGATGTTAGCTCTCTACTGGTCATTTCTATCATTAGGTCAGTTTAGCAACTCCACGCCTCCCCAAGGGCAGCCTTCAACATTCTGGCTGCTATGTGGCCATAGAGACATTTGTCATACAGTGTTGTTTATTGCATTGTTACTCTATGAGCCTTTCTCACAAGACTGTGAGCATTTTGAGGGTAAGGCCAGGTCATTTGTGCTTGCAGCCCTATCACCTGGGATAGTACCTTGCCAAAATAAAGCCAAAATTGGAGCTCAATGGAAGCCTTTGAATTCATCTCTCTAGAGATTTAGTTCTGAGCTCGGCAGTGGCTCAGCCAGGGTCCCGAATGGTTCATTTCTGAGATCAGTGACCTAGTCTCATTGTTAGGGTTGCTGTGAGTGGCAGGGGAGGGTCCAGAGAGCACCAGTATAGGCCCATAAAATATCTCCACCAGTTTCACCATGTACTTAGAGTACCGGAAATAAAAGCGAAAAAGTTACAACTGATGGACTCCCATTTTTCCTTAAGGTGCTTGAGAATTGAATGATGTAGAGAAACCTGTGCAGTGACTGAACCCTTTCATGGCAAAAGCAACTTTGCAGGTGTGATTAAATTAAAGCTCCGATTTGGGGAGCGGTTTTAAGCAGACCTAACGTCATCACAGGTGTCTTTACAGGAAGGAAAATAGGAAGATCAGAGTGAGAAAAAGAGACATGGTGACAGAAGTAGAGGTCAGAGGGAGAGAGAAGAGAAGATGCTGCACCCATTAAGGCTTGCAGGATGCCTCTAGATGCTGGAAAAGAAAAGGAAGCAGATGATCTGTGCAGCACCCAGATGGATAGCAGCGCTGCCGGCACTTTAATTTCACAACTTTTGATCTCTAGAATTGTTACAATCATAAATCCGGGCTGCTTTAATTACCTTATGGTAATTTGTTACAGCAGCAATAGGAAACTAATAAAATAGGTATTACTCAAGTGGGTAGGAATGCCCTCTATCGGCCTTGTCCATTTCTTTCTTTAAAAGAAAAAAAGACAGAAAAAAGCGAATAGATCATTTCCATGATCTTACTCTTTCTGCATCAGAATCTCAAGGGTGGTGGGCTGAAGGCACAGATTGTAGTCGATAGGAAGTATCAGGTATCTCTTATTCAGTTTGGAACTCAGAACCATCTTTCTGCATACCAGATGTGTTTACTTTCCCTCAGTCCCTCCTGTGCATATTCATAAAAGGCATGAAACATGACATCATCGTTCATGCTCTGCCTCAAAATCATTCAATGGTTCCCCAATGGTCTCCAATTGGAAAGAAAGTCCTCAGCATTCCATTCAAACATCAGGGGCTAATTACTTTTCTCCACTCACCTTTCATTCTTTCAAGTCTCCTCACACCTTATATTCCCATTCACTTCAGGCTTGGTGCTCTTTTCTGCTTCTGCTCTGGGCGGCCAGGTCCCCACCTCCCCTGTTGCTTAGGCTGTCCCTCCCTCCCCTTCTTCCCACATGAGGCTGAGACCCTGGCCCTGTCAGTAGCTTGCCAGTACCTCCCTGGAGCGTATTTTGCATCCTGCCTTATCAGATGTCTACATATGTATCTGTCACCCCAGAACATAGACACGATGAGGTCAGGTATAACATTATCACCTTCTTATTAATATATGATATTGTCTTGATAACAGTAATGTTATTAATCTCTTCTCTTCACCTTCCACTATTGCCGTCTGCCCTGTGCACACATGCTTGCTTGCATACACACATACATATACACGCACACACACACACACACACACACACACACACACACACACAGACCCATATACACAGTAGTGAATAAATGCTGAAAAAAATGAATGTGGATTGGTCAAAAGACAGAACTTTGTGGGGTTAAGTATCCACATATCACAAATGTCCTTTTCACTCTGCTAAGGAGAAAAGGTGATAGGCACCAAGATTCAAGTTTAGGGAGGGTCGGGTTCAAATAGTGCTCTAAGACAAACTAGCTGTGTGATTTTAGACAAGGTACTGAACATCTCTGTGCCACAGATTCCTCATTGGTAAAATGGGAAGAATACCTCCCTTATGAGTGTGGTGATCCTAATGCGATCATACATTCAAAGCCCTGACAGCAGTCACAGTACTATGCCAGCTATGATATTTATTAATGTTATTCTAATACATAAGCTGTGTCAGCTTGGGCTTGACCCCTTACCTCTTAGTGCATTGGCCTCCTCACCTCACCATAACAACAGCCCATACCTCTCAGGATTAGCTCTAGGGTTACACTTCATTTGAACAGGTGAGGAAAAGATTTTAAGGAAAAAATGTTTATTGACGCCAAAGCATTAAGCAAATAGTAAGCCATGCCAATCCTGTTTTGAATTTACTTTACCATTTGCCTCCCACCAGTACCCACTTTCCCCCATCACCAAAATGCGATTCCCTGAAGTTAATGAAAATGAATACTGATGATGAAAATTTCCAAATCAAAAATTTTCTAAATGGGGTTAGTTTCGAAATACCTTCCTTACACCGTGCATACATCGTGGTGAACTTATCCATATAAGAATACCCATTTCGAAGACAGCCTCAGGGTTTGTCTTGCTCTTATTGCTGTTGTTTTACATCAGATTTGACAGGAGACTCAAAATTGAGACAGGGTGGGAACTTTGTCAAGTTCAAGTCATCTCTGCGGCACCGCTGCTTTGCCTTGTTTTTAATGAGCTGGCGTCCTCCTTTTGACACAGGCTGAAGTGAACTTGGATCCGACCCTTAGTCCTGAAACAATGCGTCCTACCTTTGTTGAAACCCGGAGAGCTTCTCTGTGCAAAGGCCAGTGTGTCTTAACAAATGGCATTCCGCACATTTTCTTGACCAAGGCTCCAGCCTCAGCGGGATTCCACTGCATTCTTGGCAGCCTGGCTCCTCATCTCTGGCAGGGGGTCAGCCCGGGGCCACTGGGGTCAAGGAACCTCCACAGGCTGCCCCAGCCTCTGAGGAGGACAATGTGAGCCCCCACCACAGTACTTCCTGCTTCAGCAGCCAGGGCTTGTGTGTGTGTGCACTGCCCATTGAGCGAGGCTCCCGTCCTGCCGAGGAGGGGACAGCCAGGCTGCGCTGGAGACACAGAGAAGGGAGCCGCCAGGTGTCTCATTTTCATTCCTGTCTGAAGGAGGGGGCTCCTGCTGGCAGGGGTTGCCAGAGTTGCCCTTCCTTGGGAAGTTCTTGTGGGCAGCCTGCGCTGGGGCCAGGCGATGAGTAGGTATCACCGCTCCATGGTCCTGATCACAGCAGACCACCTTGTAAGGATGCAGCAGCCATCCAAAGGCCTTCAGTGAGAAGGAAAATGTACAAACAGTGCTTAGGTTTGGGTAGAGAGGTTCTGGGTGACTTTCCTCATCTTCTTTCTATTCCCTGTATTTTCTTATTCAGATTAACAATGACCATGCATTGCTCACCTAAGAGCATTTTATCCTCCCCCATCACCCAGGCTTCCGGGCTGCTTCCCACTGCTACAGTCTAGGTAAGTAAAATTTCCCACAGTCAAAACTTGGGTTAAGGCTTTTTATGTCCAGAAGGTCTCTTTGAAAAAAATGCGTAACTGTGTGGATTGGTCTGGGGTATGGATGGGAATTCAGGGATGTCTCCCACATGAGCCCATTTGCACACATTTATTTCTGACCAGAGATTAGGTTTCTGGTTTGTCCAAGAGGTGATCAGAAAATATGGGGAATATTTAAATTAAAAACAAACTTATTGCAGTAAAAGTCATATTGTGAACAATAGGATATGTACATTCAAAGTGAGAGGAAGTATTCTGAGTACTTCTTGGGGGGTAATGGCAATGTGTCTTAGAAGGCCCTTAAATTTTTTATTTAAACAATTCACAATAAATTTTGATCACTCAGTTTTGATTAAATAGTTACAGCCGTTTCTGTCAAATAAAAACATTAGGGTGTGTCCTCATCCACCTTATTCACCAGATCTGGTACCATGTGACTTTTGGCTCTTCCTCAAAGTCAAAATGACCATGAAAGGTAAATGTTTTGAATCAATTCAGGACATCAAGGTACCCATAAGAGCACAACCAAAGACACTCATGAAAGAGGACTTTTCTAGAACTGCTTCAGAAAGTGACAAGAACAATGGAATAAGTGTATTGAAAGGAAGGAGGAAGCCAGGTGTGTTGACAGGTGCCTTTAATCCCAGCACTTGGGAGGCTGAGGTAAGAGGAGTGTTTCGAGTTCGAGGCCAGCTTGGGCTACAACGTGAACCTAAGGCCGGCCTGAGCTACATAGTGCGACCCTGCCTCAAAAAACTAGGGCAGGGAGTTTGGCTCAGTGACTTAAGCACCAGTCTGGCAGCTGTGAGGTTGTGAGTTTGATCCCCAGTGCAAAACAAAGAAGAGAGAGAGAGAGAGCAAGGAGGAGTATTTTGAGGCAGATTAATGGCAATGTGTCTTTTATTGTAATAAATTTTTAAAATTTAAACATTCATAGTATTTCTAGATCACACCTCCTACGTAAATCCTGGCATGACACGCCACAGGAGAGAGCACTTTGGTTTGTGTGGGGCTGGGAAAGTGGTTCTGGAGAGCATGTGGAAGGTAAATGGCAGTACTCCTTAGCAAGTGGTACATGACATGTGTTCTTGAGCATGCATGCGTGTGTGTTCAGCTGCCTGCCTGCCTGCCTACCTCACAAATAAGAGAATGCTCACACCACGAAGGAAGGAAAGGATAAAAGGCTGAGTTAAGAATCCAGAGTTTGGTGTGGAGAAGTTTACGAAGGCAGAACTAAAAACCATAACCTCGGGGAAGGCTTTATTTCTTCATTTGTAAAATGTGCAGGTGAAGACAACCCTGTCCAATATAGTGGCCACTGGCCACATGGGGCTATTGAGCACTTGAACTGGGGCTGGTCTGAAATTGAAATGTGCATGCAGTGTAAAATACACACCACATTTCAGAGACATAACACAGAAAAAAATTTTAAAAGCTCATTAACGATTATTAAAAATATTGATTACATGTTGAAATGATAATGTTTGGCATCTATTGGGTTAAACTATATCACTGAAATTAAGTTCACCTGTTTCTTTTTTTTTTCCTTTTTAATGTGGCAACTCAAAAATTTAAATTACACATGTGGCATGCATTGCATTCCTGTTGGATAGTGCTGAGTTGCACAATCGTTTTAGAGCTTCTTAAATTTCCCCATTGAACTATCACTAAAAGCTCATACAAATACCAGGAAAAGGCAGTAGAAAAAGCTGGCTCAAAATATGATCTGCAGCAACCCGCTATAGGCATGGGGTTTCTTTGAAATTTCATGTTTTCAGTCTTAAAATGCATATGTGTTTTTTCAATATAAAAACAGGTCTAAAGTTTTTTAAAGTTCTCTCTCTGCTTCTACTCTCTAACTCCAATCTTTACATAAGAAATCAATGCCTCTCCAGGGTTTCTAGCCCTGCTCCATCCCTAGCACAGCATCGTGGAGTCCTGGGGGTCTGTGGACCCCAGTTTGGGAAGCACAAGGGGTGATTACTAAAAGGGCTCCTCTGTCTTGCAGTTTCTATAGGAGGCTCCTGAGTTCCTAATTGCCACATGTCCCCTTTTGTTCTGAGGTTCTCACCTTTGCTCTCTCCTACCCCTTAAAGTTCTCAAGGCCCTGGGTGTGGAGTGGACCAAGCAAAAAAGAGCCAGGACAGCTTTTCTCTTTCTTTTGTAGCCCCACAGAGCTATGCACAGAGGTGCCCCAAAAATACTCGCTGTCTTAAATAGTTCAGTAACCAGAACTGGGGGCCCAGCCCTCCTCCTGCAGTCAGGCTGTGCCTCCTGCTGCTACTAGCAATGTGAAAAGGTCTTTCAAAATAGTCCTGCTTTGAAAATTGACTAGGAAAGAAAGCTGCCTCCAATCCATTTGGGGGGGAGGATGGATGGGGCAGAAACCTAATGAGGTAAGAATTCAATTTGGAATGAGTACAATTTAGAACATAACACGGCACCTCATCACCATCAGAGAAGGTAAACCTTACTGAAGTTACACCCCAATCAGTAAGGTCAGTCAGTGTTATGGTTTGTGTCCGGATGCCCCCACCAAAGTCTCATGTAGTCATGAGGGCAGGCTTCTAGAGTTTGTGATTGATTCACGGTCCCAAATACTGGGATTATAGGTGTTAATGTACACCCACTCTAGGGTGGGTAACCTGCATATGATATAAGGGAGAGAAAGAGGCTTGTTCTCTACACATCTCCCATTTTGCTCTTGTTGCTGTTGCTGTTTTCCACCACCATGGACTATTGCCCTCTGCCATGTGACACTCTGCTTTGGAGCCAGCTGATTATGGACCAAAACCTCCACAAACTGTGAGCTAAATGAACTTTTCCTTCCTTCATTTTGGGCATCAAGTATTTTGTCTCAACAACAAGAGAAAAGTAACCAAGACAAATGGTTACCAGGAGAGTGGGGTCATTGCTGTGATGTTGCCTGACCATGTTGCTTAAAAGCCTTGGGAATTGATTTGGAAAGGTTTTGAGAGACTAGCCAAAGAGGCAGCTCCTGTATGCTGTAAACTATATGGAAGATTCTGGTTGGAGCCTGGAAAATCAGAGTACCAATGGAAATGGTGCCAGTTAAAATGAAGCTCAGAAGGCTTCTATTGAAAAGGACTACATTGGCTGCTGAATACCAGGTAGTATATTCTGCTTTGGCAGGAAGTTGTTCTGCATTTTGCTTGTGTTTAGATATATTGCCTGGGTAGCAGAAAAATCTCAGTGCAGTCTACTGTCAGGATGGTAACATGGTTACCGGTGAGAGCTTTTGGCCAGATCTATGTTGAAAATTAAAAGCGAAGAGCCAGCAAGGTAATTTGAAACATTTGGCCAGATGGAAGGCTCTAGTAGAACTGTGGGTTTCAAGGATGTCCAATGCTAAGACAATGTGGTTGTTGAGAAGAACAGGACAATAGAAAAATGAACTAAAGTCTTTCACCTGAAGGGAAGAGTGTATTTGAATTGCAGGAGATCCTTGTTTTTTAGTCTTGCCGCGCCCTGTTAAAAGTTCATGGAAAGCAAGCCCTATGATTGTAATAGTTCTTTTAATATGATTTTAATATCATTTTTAGAAATATGTTTGTAATAGGTTAATTAGCCAAAGTATTGTGTTTTAACTTTGAATTTTGGTCACTCTTTGAATATTTCGCTTTTGGTGCAGGAATGAGTGCAATAAGAATTATATATGTGTAATTGTCATAATAATGTAAATCTGAATTGACTAAGACCTGTTAACTTTTCACAAATCTACTAGAGACTATGGTTTAAGGAAATGTGTATGATTATCAAGTTGATCAGGGGTGGATTGTGGTGGACTCACGACTGATGAGCAACTTGTAACACCCAGGTGAACTGAACCAGCATGATGCTGGGTGTGGATGGTCCACCTGAGGATTGTTGCCAACAAAAAAAAAAAACTGGAGAAGTGGTGCTGTTGGTTCTCCTGTTGCCATTGATTCTCCTGGAGGAGCTTGTCGAGCTTCTTTCCTGATAGGAACTTGGCTGTTCTCATCATTAGAGGAGCTTGGGACCTTGTTGTCGCTGAGAATGGCTGCAGTTCATTTTGGGGGAGCTCTCTAGTATGTACTTTGAGTATCACTTCCTGGCTTGGGAGGGGAAGATGTTGTGCTGTCCAATCTGCAGGAGAAGTTGTCACGCATGCTGTTTAAACTCCAGGAGAAGCTTGTCACACTGGCTTCCTGATATGAACTCAGCTGCTTTCAAAAGAGGAGCTCAGGAACTTGTTGTCACTGAAGATGGCTGTGGTAATTTTCGGGTGAGCCCTGGTCCTTACTTTGAGCGTCACTTTCTGGCTACAGTGCAGATCCCTCAGCCTGGTACAGATCCTTCATCCCACTCCTACAGACTTTCTAGCTTCCACTGCTGACCTTTGGTCCTTCCCAGTGCAGATCTGTGAAACAGACTTGCATGAGTCATTGTCATGGGCTGTAGGTCTTCAGCTGAACTCATGCAGGACATTGCCATGGGATCCGGGCTTCAACTGGTTCTTTGGGGTCTTTAGTGTGTGGACAGATTTCCTGTACTTTTTGTGTTTGACTCTTTGGGTGACTATTATAAAATAATTCTATAAATTATGTGTCTTATATTAAAATGTTTTCCTTGCAAATCCTGACCACAACAGTCAGGATCAATCACTTGCTGGGCAAATTCTACATTTTCTCTCTAAGAATCCTGGGTGAGCTCCCCAGTGAACCTGACCAGTTTATATTGACACCTTTCCCCACTTTAATGTTAACCGTACAAGTCTAAGGGGCCTTGAAACATAAAGATGTTAACAACATCCAGTCCCAAGTCACCACCAAGGCTATGCCCTCCCCAGAGGGATCCCACAGCACATTCTCAAGCAACTTGTCAGAAGTTACAAGCATGTTTTTTCTATGTGACATGATGACCAGTTTTCAAAAAGCCTCCACACAAGATGCAATGAAACCATCACCTCCAAGGTATGGCCTTGCCCGCTCAAGGCTTCTGCTCAGATCATTGAGCTTTCCTCCCCCTCCTCCTCCTTCTCCTCCTCCTCCAGCTCCAGGACATCAGGAGAGAGACCTGGAGCTGAGAGCTGGTGCAGGGCAGAGCAGGGTCGGGGAGTTACGGCCCTGAACAGGAAAACCCAGCCTCTGACATCCTTGCTCTTCTTTGGAAGGAGGCACAGGGAGCTGCTTCTCTGTGCCACGCTACCTCGAGGCTCAGATGAAGATACCCATGTGAGAAGGCGTTCCAGGTCAGAATAAACCAGCTCAGCTGTTCAGAATGCCTAGAAATTACTAAGGGACCACCTCTGGCTTAATGAGCTTCAACCAGCAAACTTAATCCCCTGGCAGATGAGAGTTTAATATCAACTCAGCCAGATCCCCGGGAGATAAACAAATGGGTCAATGTTGCTCCTTTCCGGATAACAGAAAGCAAATTTTGAAACTACCAAGAGAACCCAAGTGGCATCTGTGTGGAATGATTGGACATAGACAGCTGCCTGTCTCCTGTAACAGGAAGTATCATGGTGTTCATGCTATTCAGTAATTCCCGTGGATGTAGCTGACCTCGGCTTGCTCAGATTTCTGGGAAATTGAGTGCTTTATCTCTACTCCCAGGACATGAGAAGTAGAAGGGGGTTTGCTAACAGCAGTCCCTTTGTAGCCCAAGTGACGAAATGGAAGTTCCAAGAAAGAGCAATCATTTGCCCATCTCACAGCAAATTAGTATACAGATCCAGAGAGAATCCAGCACTCCCAGCTCAGCAAGTATTTTAGAGCACTTACTATGTGCCTCACACTGTCCCTGACACTGGGGATACAAAATCAAGTAAGGCAGACATGGCCTCTGTTCTCTTGAAGCTCCCCATCTATTTTTTGCAGCTTTGAAATGGAACATACACTAATTCCAATCAAGCCTAGCAGAATATTTGGGGCCCAATTTCCACCAGCAGGTGGGGACTAAAATTAGTCCTGCTGCCCTGTGGCTTGTCCAACTGTACCCTTCACCTTCAGCTTCTCACCATTCATCAACAAATACTTGCTGAGCTCCTTCTCTCTGTGTGTCAAATATCATCCTAGGCACTGGGGCTACTATCATGAATAAGGCAGAAGTGGGTCCCTCCTCTCTGGAATTCATAATGCAAGTCTTACTTCTCTTTCCAGTCTCTCTCTCCAGTCTCAGTCGTGCTCTCTCCCTCTCTCTCTCTCTCTCTCTCTCCCTCTCTCCCGTGAATGTGGTACACAGAATTTCTTGAACTTTATTACTTAGTTTAAGAAAATACACATCCATAACCTAGGTCCTTCTCCCCACAGCACACTGCTCGTAAAGGCTCACCTACTGTAACACACCTCCCTTACCCACTAATCTGCCCTGGATGTTCATTTTAACAAGATTTTATGGAGGGAATTATGAAACAAGAGGCACTGATGCAGCATAATTTTCTCTTTCTTCCAAACAGGGAAATAGACCCTGTCACCATTTCTGTCCCATTCAAATAGCTGGAGGGTTGGACTTTTTCTCCAGTCCTGTGGTCCAACCATTTGTGACCAGTCCCCAGGCCCCCAGCCTACATGGCTCCCATAGAGAAAGGGGCCTGGTTGTATATCTGTAGGGGAACAGTTCTGTTGGGAGGTAAAACCTCAAACTGCAGCTAGCAAGACTTTGCCTACTCAAAAACCATTAACTAACAGTCTGTAAGCCATTAGGGGAGGAGCTGTCCCTCTCTGTAGTACACCTGACTTGGGTCCCTACCATAACCAACTGAAGCAAAACAGGTCAAAGAGGTGGCTGACTGTAGTGAACGGGTGGTTTTTTAAATTCCTTATTTTGGGTCCTGAGGATGCTTCAAACTTCATGCAAGGTCATAGCAACAGCCCACACAAAAGTTGGCTAAACAATTAAGAGATGGAAAATGTCAATGGTGGCAACTAAATATAAACGCGCATATGGGTGGATTCCGGAAACTGCAAAGCAGGGAGCCTGACACTGAGCCCCAGCAAAATTCTGGACCGTGTTATCAAACAGGTGGCTTTTGCATTTTTAGAAAAGAATGTGGAGCCTGCCCACTATTGGACTTGCAAAGGTTAAAGAGAAAACCTCTCAGCATCTAAGGTCAAGGAGAGCTGTTCGATGGTGGGAAGGAGGAAGAGTCATAGTGCTCTTGTTTCTGTAACCGCACCTGGAGGGGGATTTTAATTGAAGATATCAAAAAGACCATGCAAAGGTCTGGCCATGACTCAATTTACAGCTAAGATTGTATTTTACAACAGTACACTTGAAAAAAATGCAAATGACAACCTAGGATAGTTTATAGTGAGTTGCTGATCTTGACCTGTGTTAAAGTAGAATAAAATGGACACCAGGCCTGAAGAAATCTATTGCTTCATTTTAAAGAGAATAAAACCAAACAAAATAAAACAGAATAAGGCTAATTAGAACAGAACAATGAAAGCAATAGAGGACTTCTAAACGGGATATTAGGAAATCAATAATGGCTACCATAATGTCTCTTGTTTTCCTCAAAATAGCTGCCCATACTATCAGACATAATAAAATCAAGCAAAAGGAAATAGGATAAGACAAAACATATCAAAACTACAAAAATGATACAGGAATTCAAAACAAGATAATAGGGAATTAACAATACTTACCACCTTCCCTTTTTAGATGTTTCCTTCCCTACCACTTTCACAATATCTATTGTACATTTTTGATCCCACTAACTCCTTCAGTTTTTTATAGTAGGAATACAACATGATGTTCACCCATATGAGTCCAAACCATTTCACCCATAAGCATGATCCCAAGTTGCATCCATTTACTTACAAGAGTTCAAGATTATCCTTCTTTATACTTGTGTAGCTTTCCATTGTATAAAAATACCGTATCTTTCTTATCCATTCTGTGGTTGATGGGCAAGATACCCCTACTTTTTTCTGGCTTCCTGACACATGGAACAATTGTTTTCTCTCCTTTGACTTTCAGTCTATAAATTTCTTTTTGAGTTAATTGTGTTTATTGCATACAGCATATTGATGGATCTTGCTTCTTAATCCACTCTCCTTGTTTCTTTATATTGGTGAATTGAAACTATCAACATTAATGATTACAACTGGCATGCACTGGCTTGTCGCCGCCATGCTATCCTCCTCCTGTCGGCCCCCTACATTACCCCTCCATTCAATTGCCTGCCCTGTTCAGCAAGCCCCCTCTGCTGCTATTCATGGAACTGTGATCATCCTTATTTCTCTCTAGAATATCCTTCAGTGCTCTTTGTAGGTTTATAGTTTGGTGGTCATGAATTCCTTCTGTTGCTCTTTATCATGGAAGTACCTTATTTTTCCATCAGTTTTGAAAGATAGTTTTGCAGGGTACATCAATCTGGGTTGGAAGTTGTTTTCTTTCAGGATTTGAAACACTTCACTCCAACCTCTTCTTGACTTGATGGTTTGTGTTGAGAAATCTGCCATGATTCTGATGGGCTTTCCTTTATAGATGATCTGTTTCTTTTCTCCAACACCTTTCAATATTCTGTTCTTGTGCTGAATTTTGGGATCTTGATTATTATATGTCTGGTCATAGATTTACTTTGGTTATGGCTAGTTGGAGTTCTATATGCCTCACTTATATGTATGCCAGGTCCTTTTCCCATGTTTGGGAAGTCTTCTGGTTTTACTTTT
>RJWM01007632.1:45000-46959 GCA_004363535.1 Dasyprocta punctata | reverse complement strand
CCTGGTTTTACTTCTGTAAATAGTCTTTTTATGTCAATTGTGTTGACCTCTACCTTTCTGCTGACACCTATCACTCTTAAATTATTTTTCTTTGCATCATCTTGCAGCTGTTGAATTGTCATTTCTTGGTTCCTTGTTATTTTAAAGAGAACTTTCTTTTCATGATCACTAGCTGAAATCCCATCTTCAGGGTCTGAAAGCCTATCTGCAGTCTCTTTCAAGTGGTTTTGCCAGCTTTCACTGGAGTTTTTAATTTCTTGGATATCTCTTTGAATCAATTCATGCATTGTAATTCCTTCCTATACTGTTCATTCAATGTTTCCATCATTTTCCTATGCTCCTCCATTTTTTTATCTATGTCTTCTCTAGATATGCTCAGTAATTCTTTCATTATGTTTGTGATTTCTTCTTTTACCTGAGGTATTATTTCTGAACTGATTACTTTTACAGCCTCATGAAGTTGTTTCTTTACTTCAGTTGCTATCCTTTCAGAGATTTCAAGGGTGTTACTTCCATTTTCTCCCATGACTATATCTCCCAGACTTGTTCTGTGTGGACTGGAGGTCTGAGATTGCCTTTTGCTCCTTCATCTTGATGCTTTCCTGGGTTCTTCTCAACAAGCCAGTTGTGGGATTCCAGGCTCTTCCTGCATTGGCTGCCCCTTGGTGGTGTAGGCGAATGGGTGAGGCACCTGGGTTTCTCTGAACCCGGGTTCCCAGGGAGGCAATGGAGTATGGAGCGGGCTTCCCCAGACCTGTGCAGCTACACTGAGGCTCCCCTGATGGCCATGAGTGTGTGGTGGTGGGGTTGCTTCTTCTCTCAGCCTGTGTGGCTACACCGCACTCCCTGGATGCTGGCAAGCACACAGTGGCATGTTTTTCTGATTCTCCTGGCCTGTGCTGGCTGCCCACAGGAAGCAAGCATCTCCAGTGGCAGCCTACAGGCTCACAGGGTGTATCTGGCTGTTTTTCCCTGTTCCCACTGGCTGCCCTCAGGAAGCAAGCTTCCCGATGGCAGAAGGCATGCATGGGCAGGTCTGGCCTGAAGAAATCTTGAGCAGACAAAGCCAGTTAGGTTTCATAAGTAACCATAACCTTGCTTACATTGCAAGCATAAGTAAAACTTTAACTTCAGCTGTTTTTTCTTGCTTGCTTGCTTTACTTTTGTGTGTGTGTGTGTGTGTCTTTTAGTGCTGGGGATTGAACCTAGGGCCTCTGATCTACATCTGCAGTCCCATTTTTATTTATTTATTTATTTTTTGTTTTGAGACAGTGTCTCTAGGTTGCTTAGATTGGACTCAAACTTGCAACCTTGAGTCAGTTTCCCCCAGTGCTGGAATTGCAGGCATGTGCCTCTATGCCAAGTTTGAGCTGCTTCTTGCAAAAACAGAAAGCAAAAACAAACAGAACTTAAGATAGCCAATCAGAAGTAATTAAACTTAAAATTATGTAACTATGTATTCTTCAATGGGACAAACCAGATAAGGCAACTGTTATGGCTGTACCCAAATATTTCCTTTGCTTTATTGTCCTATGAGCATCTTCCCTATGTGTTCCCATGGTGATGCTCCCAAAATAGTTCCAGTTCAGAACTACCCAATTCGTCAATCCTTGTTTCCTGAGATAAACACTTAGAACTTTTATGGTGCCTCAGTTTACTTTGAACCCCTCGAGTCCTTTCTCACTTACAAAGCTGTGATGCTGCCTTCGCCAGGTTTCTGATTCAAGAAGTACACTTCTTTGCTTGCAAGCTCTAAGTTCTGCTGATCTTTTGTGTATTCTAAATTATATTGTCTTCCATAACACTCATTAGGAAAGAATGATGGCACTTGGGCTAGTTGCTAATCTTGAAGGAGGTATGCCCTGGCAGGACAACAGTGTACATGGGGAATTGATTAATGGCTCCTTTGGACTTGAGCAAAGACTGGGACATTCCAGAACCTGTGCAGATGAAAACAAT
>RJWM01007632.1:0-40000 GCA_004363535.1 Dasyprocta punctata | reverse complement strand
CATCCATGAACATGATCTTAAGTTGTATCCATTTACCTACAAGAGGCTTGAGGTTATTTTTCTTTATAGCTGAGTAGCTTTCCATTAGATAAAAATGCCATATATTTCTTGTCCACTATGTAGCTAAGGGCAAGCTACCCTCACTTCTTTCCAGTACCCTGTCATGTAGAGCATTGTTCTCTCTCCTTTGACTTTCACTCTATGAAACCCCTTTCAAGTTTAATGTGTTTTTTGTATAAAGCATATTGATGGATCCTGTCTCCTGATCCACTCTGCCTGTGTTTCTTTTTATTGGTGAATTGAGGCCATCTACATTAATGGTTGTAGCCAACATGCACTGCCTCGTCTCTGCCATGCTATTTTTCTGCCATTGGCTGCCTACTTTTCCTCTCTATTCAGCTGTCTGCCCTGCTCAGTGATATCCCTCTACCACTGTATCTGGAGCTGTGGTCTTTTTTTTTATCTCTCTCTTGAATGTCCTTCAGTATTCTTTGTAGGGTTGGCCTGGTGGTCATAAATTCCTTCAGTTGTTCCTTGTCATGGAAGTATCTTGTTTTTCCATTAATTTTGAAAGATAGTTTTGCAGGGTACATCAATCTGGGTTGGAAGTTGTTTTCTTTCAGGACTTGAAATACTTCACTCCAAGCTCTTCTTGACCTGATGATTTGTGTTGAGAAGTCTGTTGTGATTCTGATGGGTTTTCCTTTGCAGGTGATCTGTTTCTTTTCCCTAACAGCTTTTAATATTTTGTTTTTGTGTTGAATTTCTGGGATCTTGATTTTTATATGTCTGGGTGTAGATTTATTTTGGTTATGGCTAGCCGGAGTTCTATATGGTTCACCTATCTGAATGTCACTTCCTTTTCCAGTGTTTGGGAAGTTTTCTGATATTATTTCTGTAATTAGACTTTTGATGTCATTTGTATTGATCCCTGCTTTTTCACTCACATCTTTTATTCTTAAGTTATGTTTATTTGGGTTGTCTTGCAGCCATTGGATTGTTACTTCCAGGTTCCTTATTATTTTTAAGAGAGCTTTCCTTTCATGATTACAAGCTGCAAAACTGTCTTCAAGGTTTGAAAGTCTATCTTCAGTTTCTTTCAGGTGGTTTTGCCGACTTCCAATGAATTTTTTAATTTCCCGGTTATCTCTTTGAATTTGTTTCATGTATTCTAAATCTTTTTTGTATTGTTCATTCAAGGTTTCCCTCATTTTCCTATGCTGTATTTTTTCATCTATGTCTTATTTTGAGATGCCCAGCAATTCTTTTATTATGTTTTTCATTTCTTCTTTTACCTGAGTTAGTATTTCTGTTCTAATTTCTTTTATAGCCTTATGATGTTGTTTCTTTACTTCAGTTGCCATCACCTCAGAAACTTCAGTTGTGTGACTCCCGATCTCTTCTGTGTTTGCATCTCCTGGACTTGCTCAGTTTGGATTGGATGCCAGAGACTGCCTTTTGCATCTTTGTCTTGATGTATTCCTGGGTTCTTCTGTACAAATGGGTACTGGGGTCCCAGGCACTCCCCACATTGGCTACAATTTCTCTGAAGTGAGACTGTTTGGTTCTTCTAGCCAGTGCTGATTATGGATATCTGATGGTGGCCATTGGGTGCACTGGTGCAGGGCTGTCTGCTACTTTTCCCAGCCTGTGTTGACTCCCTGATGGCTGGTGGAGTGCATATGGGGGCGGGGCTGCCACCTGCAGACCTGGGCTGGTCACCAGCAGCGTCCTCCACTACTGCCCCTGGAGCTTGTGTGGGGCTGCTGCCTCCAGATAAAGTTGGCTACCCACAGGGACCCTCCAAGATGGCCCCTAGAATGCACATGGGGGCGGGGCTCATTCCGAGCAATTTCCACCGGTCTGTGCCCAGCTAGGAGCTGCTGGAGGAAGCCAGGAGCAGTTCTGGTTCTGGGCTTTTCCAGCCCAACTCCAAAATGGTTCCCTGCCAATTGCTCTCTCCCTTGGGAGGATGGAGTCCTCTGCACTCACTGTTAGCTAGATCAGTCCTCCAGGTCTGCTCCCCTTCTCCACTGCCGGTCTCCTCCAATGCTGCCTCTCTCCTCAGAGGCCTCCAGGGTCACCACCGCCTGATCATGTGTCCCCAGGTTCCAGCAGCTCATCTCACACAGTGGGTCTGGCTCCAGGCACAGGTGCAGCCAGCTACTGCCTGTTTCTTTATTGAAGTTTTTCTTTTTACTCTCTCTGTGGCCTTCAGTTCTCACTTTAGATTCTTCCTGGGTCCAGGGGATCCACTTCCTTCCTTCTTGTCTTCCCCATGATGCTATATTCTAGCATCTGGACTGTATCTCTCAGGGAGGCTGTTTACTCTGCTGCTTACTGTTCTGTCATCTTCCCGGAAGCAAGGCCCAGTTTTATCTTTTGCTTGTGCCTGCCATATAGTTGGGGCTTGGAGTAATTTTTGCAACTGTTTAATCACTTGCTCCCATTGAGCCCAGGGCACATATGTTGACAGGATAGAAGTTGAGCTTTCGTGTTATTCATAAAGACAACCCTCATTCCCTTTCTTGCTCTTTGCCACCTGGCAGGGTCTACAGCTCCACACCAGCCCCATTCCCTGGTATCCATCAGGGTGCCCCCTCCAGAATGGAGGCTCAACGAGGCCTTATCCTTAGTGGGGAGCCAACCCCACAGCAGGGCTGAAGCTTTGGAGCCAGAAAAGCACTGTGGGCCTCAGATGGTCCATTTTAGAGAGCAGGCAAAAGCCCAAATAGTACCTGTTTTCAATGAGAGTTTCTCCATTCCCAAACACACATTTTTACTTAGGCCTCAAATTAGGCCGAACGTTGAAGCAACCTTCAGTTCCCCACCAACCCAGCCCTCTCCAGAGCAGGATCCACCTGTGTAACCAGCTTTCCTAGCCCACAGTGGGCGGTTGGCCCTTCTCATAGTGCCCTCAGCCCTAGATGCTCACTCAGCTTATCTGCTCTGCAAATAGCCACCTGACGTGTCTGACCATGTCACCAGACTCCTGCCTGTTATTAACATAATGAATGGGAGGAGAAATGTCTTGCCTCAGGGGAAGAGCCAAAAGCATGGGTGAAATGGAAGCCATTGTCCTCTTGGCAAGTCACAGCAAAGTCCTGGTGACCATCTTGAGGATGTGAGACAGTCCTGTGGCTGGTGTTTTTCAGAGCTAATTAGTGATTTGGGCAACTTGGAAGCATTCTTCCCTTCCTCTCCAACCGTGTTCAGGTCCCCAAATGACGATTGTTTCAGCTTGGAGCTTTGCACCTGGTTAAAATGCAGATCTTCCCAAGAGAAAGCAGACTGCCGGGGCTCCTGGGCCTGTGAATGGGAAGAGAGGTTGGAAACTAAGGGAACCTGGAGGAAAACCTGGCTTTCTTCACATGTCTTCCAAGAGCTGACCCTGGATTTCACACAAACCACACGATTCTGGGTAAAGGGAGTCTTCTCCTGGTGGCTGAATTACGTTGTGGTAGGTACTGTTACTTAAAGAGGGGTTTCAGTACCAGTAGTGGGAAATGAATGCTTAGACCTCCTTCCCCAAACCTACTGAGCCAGATCTGCATTTGTAAAAGATTCCTGGATTAAAACTTGAGATTTCATGCAACAGTGGACTCAGAGAGATCTGGATTCAAACTCTGGGTCTAAAGGCTAGGAATACAGATCAGTGGTGGAATACAGTATGTGCTTAGCATGCGTAAAGCCCTGAGTCCCATCCCCAGCACCACCACAAGCACCACGAGTATCACCAGCACAAGACCCCCTGGATCTAATGCTTCATCGGTTATCCTGAGAAGGCATTAAATTTTATGAGCCTCAGTGTCACCATGTGGAACATAGGGATGATAGTCCCTGTCTGATAGGGCTGTTATAAGAATTAAGTGATTGTGTCCATTAATGCTTAATGTAGTGGCTCAGATGTGGTAAGTAGTGACCAAGAAGCAGCGATTATTACTTGTGCTCCTGGTGCTCAACTGCTGGCTCATAATCACATTCCCTTCCTTTTTGTCCTCCTCAGGACAAAAATGGGAGGGGAAGTCCACCCACAAGTCAAACCTAAATCTTTAATGGAAAAGGTAAACCCAGATCCAAGTATCAATTCAAAGCACACTTCTTATCTTTTTCACTCTGTGCTAACTAGAAGGAGGGAGTTTTTTAAAACCTGAGTTTCAGAATCTGTAGGTTGGAGATCGTGCAGATTTTGGTATGATTAGTCTAGTCACGCCAGCGATGACTGCCAGAGAAGTGTGTCGTGGGTGACAAGATGACAGCACCCAACCTTTAAGAAAGCTAGATAACAGCTAATGATGTGACTTATCACCAAGCTAATGGGGCTTCCTGTCACAGCCTCACATCAGCCACTATGTGTCTATACAGTCAGGAGATTGATGCTTTTGACAAAAGAGCAGAACTGGCACCTCCAAAAAGTGCAGACTGCGTCCAGGGAGCGACAGGCTCCACGGGAGGTCATTGACTGGCTGCAGCCATGTGGCCACACTCATGTGCCTGGAAGCACTGGCTTGAGACCAACCTTAGGAAATGATGTCTATGACACATGAGGAAATTCCTTTCCTTCTTTCATAGCCACATCTCATTTCTCAACCCAATTGCCCAAGTTGAGGCTGAAGGATCCCTGTTAGGAACTTGTTCGCCTGGCACCTAGACTACATGCAAAAAGATCTGGTGGATGGCACATTCCTTTTACCTGTGCTGTGGATTTGGCCTCTACTTACTTATGGCTGTCTAAAAAAATTCTACCCATGCCTACAGGCTAGAGATGTGCCCCAAGGTGGGGGCAACTCCAAGTGCATGCAAGGCAGGAAGACATTCGACCATGGAGGTACAGGAAGTGATTCAAACAGACATCATGGAAAAAGGGAAAGGAGAAAAAAGGCCAAGGGTGACTACTACCAGGATGTGGGATCAGTTGTCTGAAAGAAGATTCGATGTCTATGTCAATTTCTCGGCCAGTGCTAGAAAGGTGTGCATCTGCATCAGCCATAGTTTGACAAAGCCGAAACCAAATCCAAAGGCCCCATCTGAAAATGAGGCAGTGAGGCCCAAAACAGGCCAGTGGAAAGGAAGAAGAGCATGCCACAAGGAAAGTTGCCTCGGAGTTCATCGTGGAAGAGGGTCGGGCATCAGGAAGGTGATGAGGATATAACGTAATAATGGGGCATCTTGCTAGCCATGTCACTGTAGATGGGTTCAGTGTTGAAATAAAAAGTAATATCACTTCATTTGCTGACTTCATTTCCGTTAGCTATATGCCCAAGAGCGTATAGCTGGATCATATGATAGAGCTAGTTTTAGTTGTTTTTTTGTTTTTGTTTTTTTCAGCACCGGGGATTGAACTCACAGCCTCATGCCTGCCAGACAGGTGCTCACACCACTGAGCCAAACTCCCAGCCCTAGTGGGCCTCGAACTCACAATGCTCCTCCTACCTCAGCCTCCCAAGTGCTGGGATTAAAGGCGTGCTAGTTTCAGTTTTTTGAGGAATCTCTGTATTGTGTCCCCTGGTAAGCAAAATTTGCCAGACACAGAAAGATAAGTACTGCATATTGTCTCTCATATGTAGAAACTAGAAGAACAGATAACCTGAAAATAGTGAATAGATTATTAGGGAAGGGGAGGAAGTGGAGAGAAAGGGGAAGATAAAGGATAACAGGGAGGGTGAAACACAAAGTAAGATATATGCATTTGTGGAAATGTCACAGTGAGACTCATCAATGTGGGTAACTATTATTATGATTGAAAACCCAGTATAAAAATAAATTTTTAAAAAGTAGCAGCTGGGTATGGTGGCACATGCTGATAATTTCAGCACTTGGGAGGCTGAGGCAGGAGGAGTGCAAGTTTAAACCCAGCCTGGGCAACTTAGCAAGACCCAGTGTCAAAATTAAAAAAAAAAAAAGGAAAAAAAAAAGAAAAAAGAAAAGAAAAGCCAGGCACAGTGGCACACATTTGTACTCCCAGCACTCGGGAGGCTGAGGCAGGAGGATCATTACAAGTTCGAGACCAGCCTGAGCCACAAAGTGAGCTTAAGCCCAGCCTAAACTGCAGAGTGAGACCCTGCCTCAAAAAGACTATATATAAATACACACACACACACACACACACACACACACACACACACATGGCTGAGCATGTTGCTCAATGTTGAAGGCCCTGGGTTCAATCCCCAATAAAAATAAATACATACATACATACATACATACATACTATGATTTTTGCATGACAGAAGGTACACTGCCAATGCAGGCATCCTCAAGGGCACACTTTCTAGCTGGAAATAAAGTCTTTCCATGGCAACATCCTAAGATTTGAAAGTAATTGACTAGAATCCAGCACTCTGGTGAATGTGAGCTCCTTCCCAAAGTCTGGTCAGGCAGTGGTGATTCATATAGTTAGAGGAAAATCAGAGTCACTGGGGCACAAATTGTCCCCTGACATCTACCGTAAGCCTACTCCCACTGCCTCCAAATGCTACACTGCAGTCATTGTCACCAAGCCCCCGAACAGTTGTGGCCAACGTGGGAGCTATTGTTACTCTCCTTTCGTTTGAATACACATGAGCACACCGAATGCACCATCTGGGTCTTGCTGTGTGGTGGCAGCAGGGAAGCATTACGCTGCTCCCACAGGGACAACCACAAGCTAGGCTTCTCTAATCTAACTGGGGAGGCAGCAACATGAGGCCCACCTCCAGTGAATACTTTTAAAGCTAATACTGCAAGGCATTTCCTTAAAGTATTTCCCCTGCATAACTTAGCTGTTAAGTTATGCTGTGGTCTATTGTCTTGTTAAAATTCAAAGTCTTCAAGGGCTGGGGGTGTAACTCAGCAGTAGAGTGGTTACCCAGCATACACGAGGCCCTGGGTTCCACTCCCGGTACCATACACACATACAAAACTTAAAGCAGTCAAGCAAAGAAATAACAACAAAAACAAAACAAAACAAAAATCCAAAGGTCTTGATGCAGATGAGACATTTCCTTCCCAAAATTATTTGGCTTTTTTATTTTTTTTAATGTATCTCTTGGCAGTGCATATGAATCTGCAAAGAAATTTTTGTTGGAAATGTCCATTTCCAGTGGAAGGACTGACAAGAACTTCAAAGGTGCTGTTACCTAAGCACTGAGCCAATAGTATGTGTGTGCACATTTTGGAGTTTGTGGAAACTCCTTTCTAATATTTAGTGGTGCTTAAAGATAGAGCACCATCATAAGTAGTGAGGTCCCTGTCACTGGAAGTGTTTAAGCACTTGCTGGGCAATCACTTGCAGGACTATTCCGAGGAAAATCAGTCATTAAGGATTAAAGATTGACCTGGACGGCATTTAAAGGATCATGGGAATTAGCTGAACTATCTCAAGGTGATATATTGATTTCTACATAGCTTCTTATGGGCAGTCACTCGCTCATAATGGTTTAATTTAGACTTTTCCACTTCATGGAGGTACAAAAGCTATACTCATATCACAACTCAAATTAATTTATATCTTTTCCCAGGTTAGGAATATGTGGTGCAATTCTTTTTCTTCTTTTTATTTATTTTTTATTAGTGTATGTTGGCAATGCAGAATAGTGATTTTGGGGGTAGGGTACAATTCTTTTTTTGTTGTGCAGGGCAGTGGCAGTGAATTGCAGTTCTCTTTTGGCCCCAAGATCACAAGGGGAAACAACTTACACTCTACAGCACACTGTGTTGCTATCATGTTTTACCAAAATAAGACCTAGGAGGAAACTATCAGACTTGAAAACTAGAGATTAAAAATGCCAACCCCGATCAGTCTATCCTTATATTCTAATGCTGCCTTCCTGAGTACCCCCCAAGCATGAGAATAGTGACGGCAGGTAAGGCAAGGATCGACTGACTGGGGCTGGCACTTTTGATCTCTAGTTTTCAAGACCGATTAGTTTCCAACTCAGTCTTATTTTTGGGAAAAGAGGGTGTGCTCTGGTGTTCAGTAGGTTAGGGGTATTCAGTGCATTTTCAACTTAACAGTATTTTCAGTTTACCACAGGCTCCTTTGGATATGACACCATTGTAAGTTCTATATTCTGGCAGAATCCATGAAACTCAATGAAGTTTCCAATCCTTGCCAAATTTGCTGATGGTTAATCCACTGACATCATGCTCCACTTTATTCCATATGTTACAAGAGCATGCTATTCTTTTAGTACTGTTACCCTCTTTGTAGCACACTGGTGTAACAAGTGCTACAAGTGCCAGTTGCTTGTCTAACCAATAGCCATTCCTTCCTTCTTCCTTGTAAACCATCCCCTACATTGTCCGGTGTCCATCCTCCTCCCTTGTTCTTTGTCTTTTATGTAGCACTGACCTCTATCTATGGTGTGAATCTTGGCTAGCCTTTGCATTCTGGTTGAGAGCAGGCAAGACCATTTGAGGAACCGAGAGGTGAGGGGATGTCTACTGAGAGAGGGGACCTCCTGGGAATAGTTTCTTAGCCCTTCAAGAGACCCAAGGGAAGTAATCTCATATTGCTACCAGTGGAAAGCGATATGTGAAGATGTGTTATCACTAAGGTTCTTGCAGTCATCTTGCAGCCATGAGGGAAGTTATCCAACACACTGAAGTTGGCAGAGTTGAAAGGTGGAAAGAACCTTGATCCTTTGATGGTTAACTGTTGCTGGCACTTCTCTACATCATGGCTTGCTTTTTGTTATATGAGGTGATAAAGCCCTTATTGGTTAAGTCGTTTTGAGTTGGATTCATCATTGTTTTTCAGCCAAGATCATCTTATCTAATATGACAGTCTTTTTTTCCCTCCGGTACTGAGGAATGAATTTAGGGCCTTCCCACTGAGTTACATCATCAACCCTTTTTATTTTATGAGATAGGCTCTCGCTAAGTCACTAAGTTGTTCACACAGGGCTGGAACTTACTATTCTCCTGCTTCAGCCTTTTAGATTGCTGAGACCATAGGTGTGCACTACTATACCTAGCTTAACACAATGGTCTTGGATATGATCTCATGCTGATCTAATCTTTTAATCCGTGGTGTCTGAGCCAGAAAATTATAAAAAAGATGGACAACGGAGATACTCAGAATCACCCTTTTCTTCCATTACTGGTCTATAAATCACCCCTAACTTGATCTTTACATGAATTTCTTTGTGGAGTGATCATGCTCGGGTGACGCCTTGACCCCTTGTAAAATGAGACCCTTCACACTGTCACTGTGCAAAACACCAAAGTTCCAAGACGAAACATGCGAAGTGCCTAAAGCATCTAAGTGGGCCTCTTGTTGGCACCATATCACCATCCCCCTCAACCCCTTCTGTACCAAGGCCACTTTGGATTCTTTGGGGTACTGGGAAACACTTCTGCAAAACTTTCTCCTTTCTTTCTGTCAAGACCAGAAGCAGAGGAGACATTGCAGCTTTGCTATGTGACCAGGAAAGTACTTTAATTTACAAAGGGGACAGCACTTCCCCAGGAATTCAAATCTGGCAGGAAATAGGCAGAGATAGGCAAACGAGAGGTGTTCACCTAAACGTCCTGCCTAAATCTTAGGAAATAGGCCTAGCGTGTGGGATTCCTATCCCCTGGCTGCACTGATAGAAAAGACTAGAAGTTGTGGGTTGTGGATGGAGGAAAGTGAAGGGCAGGATAAAGCGACCATTGTAAGTTTCTCCTGTTTGAAAGGTCTGAATCAGAATATGTCATTGTTGAAGATCTACTTTTTTCTTGCCAGAAAGAACCAGGCTTTGCTCATTTTCTATAAAACCTCAGCCATGAAGATTTGATCTGAATGCAGCTTTCCTCGTATCAGTGGTTAATGGCAGGTGGACAGCGACACAGCCTTTGCAGGCTGCATCCTAAGAGAGCTTAGCTCCATGCTAAGCGGTAACAGTGCACAGTCCCAAGACAGGCTGTCAAGGGTACACACAGGACCGTGTGCTGACTCCTTCCTGCTCAGGTTCCAGCCCTTGCCCGCTGTGGAAGGTGGGGCTAAGTGGCCAGGTCTCGGACATGCAGTCATCCCTCATCCAAGGGTCTAAGTGGCCATTAAACTTGGTGAGCGAGGCCCTTTAAAATAGTCCCTGCTCTAGGCAAAGGCTCCTGACATGTTGGTTCTGTGAAGGACAATCCTTTCCTTGGAGCACCATTGTCTTTTCCAGCTCCCCAAAGTACTGCTGGGTACATTTTCTCATTGGCCCTTGTAAGCACTCTACAGCAGACAGGGCCAGGATCACCCCCACTGAAGGGAGGCCCAGAAAGAAGTCGAGCAGCTGCTTTGCAGTTTTCCAACAATGATCTAGGGCAGTGGAGGCAAACCTATGGCACACGTGCCACAGTGGGCTGTTTATACCATTGAAAGCGCTAAACTGTTCCCCATCACTGATCTAGGGTAACCAAGTGGAAATCTTGGTTACCCAACTGGGGCAAGGACAGGGCAGCAAAGAGAGCTCCCTTCCCACTCCCTGGTCAGAGTGACACCCCTTTAAGTTGATTTGTGCTTAGATCACTCATCTCACAAGCTAGCTGCCTACTGCCTGAAGTGCTTTCCCAACTCCTGTGCAACCTCAGATCCCTGCAGGACCGTGTCTAAAGAAGCAGATTCCAGGGGAAAATCCTTCTCTGCATCTGCCCAGGGTCAGGAGGCCAGAGCACATGGGACGGCCTTAGGTATCTGGGAACTTGGTGCCTCTAGGGGCAAAGCTGGGGAACAGGGGTAAGCGGGGAGGGGGTACAAGCAGTGCTGGGCTATTGGAGAAAGAAGTACATGACTGGCCAGAAATCAAAAGTGTGACAGCAATCAAGACACAGAACTACTTCCACAAAGATTTCTCTGGTATTACCCTTTTATAGCCACAACATCCTTTCTTCATTTCCCATCCCAATACCAACAATCAGTAGTATTTTCTTGGTCTGTAAAATGTTGTTATTTCAAGAATTTTATGTAAATGAGTCATGATTATGCAACCACTTTTTTTTTCACTCAGCATTATTTCCTTATCATCTATATAGGTTGTACATCAGTAGTTCGTTCCCTCTGCATTGCTGATTAATACACCATAGCAATATGCAGTTTAACTATTCACCTGTTGAATAATATCTGGATTGTTCAGTTTGAGGCTATGGAAATAAAGCAACAGTGAAAACTCAAAAACAAAACAAAACAAAAACCAGAAGTGTGACAGGTGTTGCGGTGAGAGGGCCACTTTTAACATTACTTACTGCATTCCAAACCAGGATGCCGGAAAACTACTGCTTGTGTTGAACTGGTTTGTCTTCACCAGACAGTGCCAAATCAAGATCGTTCTGGGAAGCCTAGATGTATAGGGCCAAAAGGGCATTGAGCCCCTCACATTGTGGGGTCCGGTGTTGAGCGCCATGTAAGGCCCACGGATAACTCTGTGGAATCCGTGTAACATCCTCCTGCCTCGTTCCATCTTTAAGCACCGGGTGGATCATGCCACGTCCTGCTCAGGGATTCACATTAGAGCCTGCTCCCGTGAATTTTCATTTCTTATTAGTGCATGTTTGCAGTGCATAATGAACACATTCATCACGGGGAGTTGGTATATGTGCATTACACATCTGAATTCTTTTTATGACCCCCGCCCCCAGCTCTTGTTCCCCTTCCCATTTGCAAAGGATCTGTCTCCATTCCCTATTGTCATTCTTTTATTGTGCTTTTTAATTCATTTATATTTTGGGTTTCTGACATAAGAGAAACCATATGATATTTAAGCTCTTGTGTCTGATTGATTTCGGTTCACATTATGGATTTAAGGTACATACATTTTCCTACAAATGGCTCAGATGTATCCTGCTTTATAGCAGAGTTGTACACTGTTGTATATAAACACATGAAGGCACAACCTACCGAATGGGGAAAGTTTTTGCCGGCTATGCCTTGAACAGAGGATTAATATCTAGAATCTATAAAGAACACACACATACAAAATAGACCTCACTTGAGTTCTAAATGGCCTTACCTGGCTTTTGAGAGCATCAGACTCATCCCATCTTTCACTTTCCTGTGCTAGCAGACACGTCACCTCTTGATTTTGAGACACATTTATTTTCTACCTCCTTACCACCTACACCCACGCCACTACCATCCCCAGGCAACATTTAGCCCCTCCTAACTGCCTTCCCTCTTGGATTCCAAAGCAGTTGGTGCTCTGTTGGCTGTGTAAGGCCACCAGTAGTACCCCAGGAAGAGTGCCTATGATGTGTGGAGCGGGAAGAGAGCCAAACCCATCACATTCAGTTCCCTCTCTTCTCTCGGCTTATTGCAGCTCTCCATTCTCATAAAGGCCAGCTTGAGCCCTGCATCCCCCAGAAAGCTCTCTGGGCCATTTCAGTGCACACTGGTCTGCCTCAGCCCCCCAGTCCATCTAATAACGTGCATATTCCCCCCAGAGCATTCCCTGGGGAGCTTTGTCTTCCCAGTGGGTTTCCTAGGGGTGGAGAGCCCCATCTTCCATCTTCCAACTTCCCCTGCTATGTGGAGAGCGGGGATGAGTGTGCCCTAAAGCATATTACTGCTGGAAATTGTCTGTGGGTTTGGAAACCTGCACATCCAGAGCCAGATCTCCGCTAACCCTAAACTTCATCTTTAGAATTTGTTTCAAAGTGACAAAGACCTTCAGATTCCTTAGTTGAACATAAATTATTCTCCAAACTGGAACTTGGTGGACAAACTATGTCACGTGAGTCACAATAGGTGTCCTGACACGATACATGCAAGCTGGTGGCCCAAGGACCAAGGTGAAGCAGAATGACAAATACCACTCCCTGACAGTCTCCATGGGCTTGAGAATCTTTGCCTCACAGTTTCCCTTTGTAGACCTCTCTCTGACTTGGAGGTAGACCATTGGTCCCTGATCTGAGGGCCGCTCACTGAGCCCGTAAGAAGTTGGATGTCTAACACTAGAATTCAGAGCGCCCCTTTCTGGTGTTGTTCACCAGCTACTGCCTGATGGCAATGCTGGGGCATGTTCAGGAAACTGCAAGCCAAGATCGCATCTCCCTAAAGCATGCGTTTTGTCTGTAAATGTCCCTTCTACTGTGTGCGTTCAGCTCAGTCTGGCAGGAGAAACCAGTTGCTTAGACTCCCCATCTAGAGCAGCACCTGGTTATCTCTGTTCTTTGTGTCCAATCTCTGACCTCGGTGTAGTTTTTAAGGTACAATCTTCTTGAGGGCTCTTTAAGCAGCCCTGATTATGTGCACTGGGCCCTACTTAACCTGAGACATGTTTACCTCCACAGAGCCCCAGCTGATTAAGGAGGTATGAATTCTCCCTATGTAAACCATGGCACTTTCCTGAGCAGATTGTGTTTGCTTAAGTGTTCAGTGACTCGGGCCTTCGCAGCACTGCAAATGCCAGGGCATCCCCAGAACCCTTTCGCTCAGGGCAATATTGAGGCTCTCCTAAAGAAGAGGGGAAAGGATCACTTGAATTAGTATTGGGTTCTTCAAGAACTGCCACATACTGATGGATGCCACGTAGACCCCATGCTTGATGACCCAGGCTCTTTCAGTTTTGAGGTTGAAGGAGCAACGAGCTGTGCAAAGTTAGAAACATTGTTGAAGTCAGAAATGTCATCAAGATTTGTCTCCTGGGGGCCCTTGTCTCCTTCATCCACACTCAGGTCAGCTGAGACAACCAGTGCCTCCCACGGCCATTAACCAGATTGTTCCTCGGGACCAGGACAACTCTACAGGGGGCAAACTTGACAGGCCTTGTCCCTAATAATCAGGACACATGGGATAGAACAAAAGGGATCACAGAAGGCAAAGCGGGATTTCAATGAACAGGCTGATGGCAGATGTACCTCTGCTCCCAGTCTGGTTCACGCATGTCTTGTGTGTCACCCTTCGGTAAGTTATCTAGCTCCTTCATGAGCTCTGCAGTCACTTATAAAATGGAGCGAGGTCTACCCTGCAGGACTATATGAGATCAGCATGGCCCAGCCCTAGTGCCGGGTGCACAGTTCTTCCCAATGCATTTCTCAGTCAGGATATTTCCCGCTAATAAATAGCAAATAACTTGCTTTTTTCCTCTTCATAGTAAAATACCTAAATGAATGTTCATTGCTGCTGCCAGGACTCACTGCCAAGTATTCAGAATGGAAACAGCAGGGTAAAAATCATTTTTCTTTTCATTTTAAAAGCAAGGCAAGGGCAAGGGGCACTGAAGACCTCTGAAGACAAATGCACTGAAAGAGTTGAGATCCTATTGCGTGTGTTCAGAAAATCATCCACTGACTGTGATTATGTCTTTGGGGCCAACCTGGTACTAAACTGCCCCTGTGCAGTAAATCATCACAAACAGCAGGTTACAGTCAGCTTTAGGTTATCTGTGCTGATGCAGAAAAGCAAATCCCAGGCGGTGGTAAATCTCAGAAATTCTATTTGGGCTCTGGAATGCATTTTATATGAGTGTACTTTTTTTTTCTTGGCAGACTTACCTTCCTAATTATGTTTCCCTTAGGCTATTATTAAAATTATTCTGCATTCCCCAAGCATACACCACTGACAGCCAGGGGAAGGCAGCTTGTAAATGACAGGGGTAAAATCTATCTGGGATTAAGTGTAGTCCTTAAGTGTGGGCACACACACACACACGGAGTCTAATACTAGCATGCAAGAAACCTAAGAATTAAGAATAACCTGGAGGGGCAAGGAAGTTGGTACAAATACTTCCCCAGAGACCAGAGGACAAGATCATGAAACATAAATCCCTTCCCAGGTCACTACACATTTACCTTTACCTTGTAAATGTTTATTATCTTTTGTCACCTTTTACCTGGCAGGATTGGTGCACAAAGAATTTTCTTTCTATGAAAACCTGTGTTTTCCTCCCCAATATTCCTACCAGTTATTTTAAGGACTGTCAAAAGTAGCCAGGCACAGTGGCATGCACCTATGGTCCCTGCTACTTGGCAGGCTGAGGCAGGATTGCTTGAGCCCAATTCAAGGCCAACCTGGGCAATAGAGTGAGATCTAATCTTAAAAATGGAGGCAGGGTGTCAAAAGCACGGTACAATGTGCATTTAGTTCCACACATGGACACTCAAGCTGAGAAATGGGTTTCTGCAGATTTTACTAATTAATGGTAAACTCAGAAGTCTCTTCAAACACTGATCCACACCAGTTCAAACTTACATGAAAACAACTTGGAATGCTTACTCCCATATTCAAATAACTCACTGACCACTGAACCAAGAAACTCACACCGTAACCTGAATCTAGTTACACATTTTACTAATATCCTCATCTCTATCCTGTATGGTGGTGGAGGTTGCTTCAAGAATCTGGGCTTGAGAAAATGTTGAGGACTTCATGTTAAGAGAGTGTGTGTATATATATTCCAGTGCAGAAGAACTCCTCTGATTCATCCCCAAGTATTAACGTGGATGCCAATATGCTGTGTTCTCAAGTCTTCCCAATTGCTTTGGTCAGTGTCTTCTTCACTGGCACTGATAGGAAAACAAAACTACTGTGATTGTACCCTAACACAAATGGAGAGCAGCCCAATTGTAGTGCCGAAAGCCAGGCTGCTCCTCATTCTAACTGGTGTTTGTTTCTTGAAAATCCACCTAGATTAAGCTAGGCCAAAATGAAGTAAAAATCAAATTGTGGTGCCACTGAGAAGCTGTGTCTTTAGAATAGGAATTCCAAACTTATAGATCTTTATTTTCAGCATCTCCTTCTGTCAGTATATTTTTAAACTAACTCAAAGAAATGATATTTTACAGCTTAAAACACTACCTTCATATAAAAAGGGAGAATTTCTATGGATATTTGCTTATCCTGGTACCTTGGTTCATAAACTCTTTTGTTTGCAAACAAGTTGGTTCCCAAACAAAAGCATTTAGCAAAATTTTGTTTTCATTTGCAAACTGCATCGGGTGACAAACATGACCATGTCCATCTTTTCCAAAATTGTAGAACAAATTAAGTTCGTGAACTACAGTACCACTGTATATGTAAAAACAAACTTTGAAAGAAGACATACGTAAGCAACTAATACATTTCCTTGGGGTAACTAAGTGGGCAGCTGGATGCAAGAATGGGAAGCAAACTCACTACCTTTATATGTTTGAGGTTTTGGGGGAATAGGGTCCCACTATGTTGCATAGGCTGGCCTCAGACTCAGAATCATCCTGCCTCAGCCCCACAAGAAACTGGATTACATGATCAGCTTACATTTTGATTTTCAAATTCTTTCAATATATTATTTTATTAAAAACTAAAGGAGACAAGTAAATATCATACACTATTTGCCTTACTGATGGACATGAATTCTTCTCACCACATGTCATCATTCAGATACTTTTCACAGAAAGAGGACTTTTAAAAAATTTAGGAGTTAAAAATTAGAAAACTTGAAATTGTAAAATGTATCATAAAATGCAGAGTTGAATTTTTTTCCCATTAAGTTCTAAATTGAAAGAGTTTTCCGAATGCTTTTCTGTTATGCCAAAAAAAATGACATAAAGTTGTATTTTCTTAACAGGGAGATCACACACACTGTTCTGATAGGGGAGACCATTACCTTATTACTCTTTAGTTATGTAAATAGACCTTCTATGAGCATGAAGGGGAAGAAGAATTTTGTGTAGCTGTCTTAATTTTGTACATGTATCTTAATTTTGGTTCTGTAATCACAAAAGACAATTTTTATTTCACATAAACTGTTAAAGAGTGTTTCTAAAATTCTAAAGTTTAAAAGGACAAGTCAATTCCTTGCCGCTTTTTCCTTTATCAAAATAGTAAGTGCTAATTACAACTTTTAAAATAAAACATAACTCCCAGAGTCATAAACTTTTTTTTTTTCAGTTACAGAGTGGGTGAACAGTTTGAAAGAAAATAACTTATAAATGACTTCATAAAACACAACCCCTTCAGGTGCTATTAACTTCAGAAAAGTTAGGGCTTCTCCTAACAAGGCTTTTACTCTACCTCGTACTCCAAACTTGTAAGGTTTTAAAATATTCAGCTTGCCTTTATTCTTTTTGTTGGGGGGGGGTGAGGGTAAGCTTGCCGTTGATTAGGAGCCAAGAGTTCTACAGTCAGACATGAATGGAAAAATCTATCATTTGTTTATTTCATAGTTCATGTTCAAAAGCAAGAGACAATTTAAATAATAAAAGGGTAACAGGAAAAAAATGCAAAGAAAGAAAACAAATCAGGAAGCATCCAGAAGAACCTTCAAGAATATTTAATTCGGAAAATGTTATTGGTTTAGAGAACTTGACTGAAAGAAAACAGCTGGGCAGAATTCAAGGTTTTAAATTAAAAACAATCTAACAAGGTCTATGGGGATAACTCTTTGAGCCATATTTTGGAGACCAGATTCATTTCTACCAAGTAAAAGTAATAGCAGTCTAAGCTAAAAAGGAAATTCCTCACAACTGAGGTAGTTACTAAGTATCAGCACATTTTCCAAGTTCTCACAAGGCAGCTTAGCTATTTACAACCTATTTTTCCTCATACATAAATGGAGTGCCTTTTCAATTTTATGTCTTCTGTGATTCATTTAAAAAAACACTCATACACACCAGCCAGAATATGCCTATTTTATTAACATCATGCTTTAATAAATAACTGGCTACTTCTAATAAAATTAAGCCTCTGTTTACGACAGCCCCCAATATTTTATTTTGACCATTCTGCAGAATTTGGTGTAAAAAGTTGAATGAAATGTAGACCCTGAGCTATCAAGTAATTATGTTTCAATATAAAAATAGAGACTTACTCTTACAACTGAAGATTGAACAAAAACACAAACAACCTCTCTGTGGGTTTTAAGTTCTGTAGAATCGGGTGGGTTCTTAATGGCTGTTTAGAGCAGGAAGAGACTTGCAGAATTTTCATCATGTCTGAAGACTTTTGGGAACCCTTTTTAAAGTGAGCTGTTACAGTCTCACAGTTTTAAAAGCTGTCATTTGGTAAGGACACAAGGAAAGAGTTTCTAAGGGGACAAGACAGTTGTCAGTCTTTGGCCTGGGACAACAGATATGGTCTTTGCTAGGTTGCCCACGTGGCTAAGGGTGATGGCTAAGAAATGACCTTCTCAGTTCTACCTACTCCCATCCCTCCCTCCTAAAAAATAACACATGAAAAAATCTGGACACCTAGTTTTCTCCCCAGGGGGCTCCTTGGCTGGTAGTGGCCCAGGCTACAAACCACTGCAAGTCCTCTGCTTTACAGATCAAAGCAGGCCAGGCAAGATAGACTCGAATTAGATACCTTACACTCCCTAAAAACCAAGCTGACATCCACAACAACTGCACATACACATGCACAGACTAAAACTTTGCTCGAGTGTTGACAGGTATTCCCTGAGCCCAGGCTGTACCCCAATTCTGGCTAGCTCCCAGCCAGTTCTCTTAGATGACTGGGTTTAAAATCTGGATCACTGTGACGAGGCAGACCAAATCAGACTGTTGTTCACTTCTTGCTGCCATTGGGATAAATATTCCAAGAGGGTCAGTGCTGACCTGAAAACTGACATACAGTGGCGTGCTAATTTACCTGGTTAAAAGAAAAAAAACCCACACAAACAAAACCTCTCACCCAAGTGTGAACATGTGATAACTGGGACACCCTGAATGCCTTTTATCTTTCAAAGGAGACTATAGTGTATCAAGAATCTTTCTCTACATGGGCTACACTTAAACTGTAAGTGGGTTCAAGAAATGGACCTATATGAGACCTTAGCTTATGTAATTCAACTCAACCACAACAGGCAGTCTGAAGTCTCTTCCAACCACCAGCTCGAGATGAAGTATAACTTTCTTCTTGTATTGATGCTTGACTAATCTGACAAGTGGCTCAGAAACCCGCTTGTGCCTTCACATTCTGTCCTAAGATAATAATAAAAATCCCAAATCACCTCTAATTCTCTCCAGATAAGGCAGCTAAAATAACGGGGATAAATGGCAATTTTACTGCTTGTTGGACTTTTTCTTTTAATAGGATAACATGATAAATAAAACCTGCTTCTGTACAGCTATTTAATATTTCAGAAATACGTACATGTTACATGCCAAGAAAGGACCCTGGTTTTCTTGTAAGAAACAAGGTGAGATCATAATTGGGAAAAAAAACCCACAAACAAAATGAGAAAAAAACAAACGAAACAAACAATAGAGTGATAAAGTCACAAATGCACAACTAACTACAGTTCTGTACCTACACTGTTAGCCACGTTTAACATGATTCTGGAAGAGCAGGAACCAACTTAATGTACAGGTCCCTTCTGCCCCCAAAAATGAATGAAAAAACAAAGTCAGCATTTTTAAACCAGTGGCCACATAGTAAAAACTGTACATTGTTGTCCATTCATTGAAAAAGCAAAGTCACTAGGATGGTATAAAAGTGATAACCGATGCCTTTTAACTTTCTGATGATGAACATTTTTTCCTCAAAAGTTTGAGAATTATCTCCACTCTCTCTGCATAATCAGGAACAAGATGCAAAAGACAGTGAGGAGGTAGGGCTGTGCTGCGGCACGGGCGCCTGCACTGTCGGCTTTGTCATTGGCACTCTTCCCAGCGTGGTCAGTGGCGTTGTACTCGAACTCCGTGGGGCACTGCTGATACTCACACCCACTTCCGCTTCCTTCTCCGCTACTTTCATCGCCTGTGTTTAAGAAATGGAACATTTTATTTCACTTGTTCCCATCACAAGGCAAACAAGAACAACTCATGCTTCGAGACTGCAAGGACTTACTGATATCAAAGAAGTCCACATCATTCCCATTATAAGCATTCTTCATTTTACTGGTCATAACCCGCAGAGCCATGATTTGACGAAGGATCAGTATATCTGGTTTGTCAGTGTCAACCTGGACCTCAGGGTTATTGCCCTGGTTGGCTAATCCATTTCCTGTCACTGCAAACAGGTATCTGAAGTAAGAAATGACCAGGAAAACAAATGATGATTAGTGAAACAAAGGCAAAGAAGAGAAAAACAGCTAAGATTTCTGCTAGATTCTAGTGTTTCTACTAAGCACAATTAAATGGTAGCTCTTTAATTCATAATGACCTCTAATTTCTCCTTTACCTAGGTATGCATCTTATTTCTCCAGTTTGACCAGGACCTTCTTGAAAACTATCCCTGTTTTGGAGGCTGCCGACTCAGAGCAAAGCACCCTCGGAAGGGGTACACATCCAAGTCACGGAGTGGGAAAGGAAGGGGGTTCGGAGCATCAGCAAGACAGACAATGAGAACCCGTGAGACCTATGACTTATGAGGCCAAGGCCATTGGGCAAAGGCTTGTAGGCATTAAATATTTTTAAAATAATGACACTTAGAACAGCCCTAATGTTATATAAGATAACCACGGTCAACCTTTTGACCCAGTGTGCCATGTAAGTAGCTGGGGGCCTTCTTAACATTTCTGCGGCAAAGCCCATACCCAGGAACATCTAGAAGCCTTCCCATCACCTACTGTGAAGTGCTTTCCAATGCCCGAATGACCTTCTCTCAAGGTCTCTCAGACACGTGGGCAGGGACAGCCTGCAATGCACGGAAAGGCGGCTAACCTGCTCTTGCCCTTCCCGTTCCAGCAGTCATCCTCATTGCCATTTCCTGCGGCCATCCGCTCATCATTGCAAACATTGCTAGGGAGTGAGGACCAGAACTTCTTCGCTTGTTTCAGTTTCTCCTTGACATCAGTAACCTAATTAAGAAAAATTAAAAAGATGTCTATACAACAACACAAAACAACCTACATATTTGCCCTTTGATCATCTCGAAATAGCTCTAAAGGCATAGGCAGCTCATTTTCAACTGCAGTCAAGAAGAAAAATATGCAAGTACAGAGTCACTTAAAGGAAATAAGAGTTGAAATGCAAACTTTGAAAGAGTTGCCTAGATCCTTTGTTTATCTATCACATTGTAACTACCAGCTGAGGTCTACAAGGTCCCAAAGACACAGCGATGAGACACGGTCTCTTTACCCAAGGTTTCTATAATCCGGATAAAGCTTATGTATGAGCCACTCTGAGAAACTTCCCTGTTAGTGCTCTGCCTTCCCACCTACTAGTGTTTCTTCAGGCTCCCTTGCACTATGATCCCTCCTATCACTGCGTTAAGATTCTCTTCAACTTTTATAGCACATGGCTGTGTAGTAAGCAACCTAACTATATTCTATTACTCTTCTCCCATCCTAGCATTTATCATTCACCATCTTATGTTAGGAAGCCTGGACCATCTGCTTCTTTCCCTTTGTTGGGGCCTTCTGGGAACAAGGACCCAACTTATTCCTGTGAAACCCCTAACATCAGACACACAGTAGATACCCAGTAACCACAGAGTAACTGTAAAGGGAAGTTCTGAGATGAGTCTTACTCTATCCATTTCCTTGACTTAAATAGGAACTTTCTGAGTTAGAAATGAGAGAAATACATTTACTACAATCGACGTAAATTTGCTTGAAAAGTTACACCTGAAAGACACACACTTGTAAGCTTGCCAACTAAAACTTCATTTTGAGCCTTCGTTGTCAGCTCTTTGCCATTAAACACAGCCCTTCCTGTCAAAGTGCTCACCAGTCGGTCCAAACTCGTGCCAGCTGCTGTGGTTGGGCGCTCCTCGGGATGGTATGGTCGGAAGCGAGCACTGAAGGCACTTTCAGAGATGGAACGGGAAATGCGTCCAGCTGGGAGGGGCTTAGGAGGGCCACATCCCTGGAAAACCTATATTACAGGAAGCATGGTTGGATTAAGAAGTCACAGGGCAAGTCAGAGGAGGCCACCAGCTCTCCTATCCCCCCTTCATTACCTTCTGGGATACTTGCACACTATTCTCTTGCATATTCATAATTGCATCAGAAATCTTCACATCAATGGGATCCATGACAGATTCAATGTTGAAAGGACCCTCTAGCCTCTCTGCCACCATCAGCATGGCATCTAATACAAGGTTCAGGGAAGAACAGAGCATGAGAAGTAAACCATTAGTTCAGACTTGGGTAATTAACCAGTTTTATTTTACCGCCTTTTTTTCCTTGGGGGGCGGTTTAAGGATCATAATTAATTCATGTTTTTCTACCTAGTTCCATGACAACAAACTGCATTCAGTCATTGTATATATCACTAGCTCTCTGAAGTACTGCAATGGCCAGGCTAACAATTCTTACTATAGCTATGAAACTCAATCAGGAATCTCCCACCATCCTGATTATTCCTTCCTTCTTTTGTCAAACGCTGTTATTGCAAGGCTTTGGCCTAGCACTCAAGTGAGAAACCTATAGTTAGAGGCAAAATAATATGCCATTTCTCCCAGAGAGTTTCCTACAATCTATTCTTTTGGTTTCGGATTCCATTTGCAAGAGTCACAACCAAGGAAAAGTTAAAATCCTAGTGTACCAATTCTATTCTTTCTTTTCTTCTTCTTTTTTTTTCATCAAACATTTTAGATCCCTGAATGCACACTTGGCAAATACAAATGAAAGTGTTCTAGGAATGCTAATGCCTTTTCAAATAATGAAGCTTTGAATAATGCAATTTTGTGTTAAGATGAACTTCCATTTCAAACATAAGGGCTTCAATTTTATTTTAAAATAAAGCATATAACTCTTTCTATTCCAGTGAAAAGACAACATAAGACAGTACATACTAATTGTGTGCTTACAGTGTATACCTTCCCTAATAACTCACAAGTCACTTTTGGACTTTGGAGGACACTGGCATTTTCCAAGCACTGAATCCCTTTAGATTTAAAATGTCAGCCACAAAGTTTATGAGTTCAGAGGATGGGTCTTTCAGGAGGTGATTGGATTATGAATGGTTTACGGCATTATGATGCCAAGTGGTGGAAACTTAGCAGATAGAGCCTAGATGAAGGGAGTGAGTGAAGGGGTCACAGCCTTGGAGACTATATGTGCCCTGGCCCCTTCTTTGGCTATTTCCTGGCTGCAATGAGATGAGTAGCTTCCTCTACCATACCCTTCTACCATGATGTTTCTTGCCACAGGCCTAAAAGCAATGGAGCTGGCTACCTATGGACTGAAGTCTCTGAGACCATAAGCCAAAGTAAATCTTTCCTCCTTTAATTTGACTTTCACAAGTATTGTATCACAGCAACAAAAAGAGAACACCATCCCATAAACAAAGGGATGTGTGCTTTCTACACGTTTGAAGGGATTATGAGGGTATTTTTGTCTGTTGTGCAAAATTAGAAGGATTTGGATGACACCCTCAAAGGAAAACAAGGATGCTTCATTAGCAACAAACAGTGCAGTTTCAAACTTTTTTTTTCCCTTTGTACTTTACTGCTTAATGCATGGCAAGAAAAAAGAGGCTCCCATTATCTCTGCCCACCTTCATGTAGGCCAAGGTCAAATATTAGAAAGTAGGGCTACTTTCCAGAAGACCATATATCCATCTCAACTGCAGTGCCCAGCTAAGCATCTACTTAAGCTTTCTAGTGGAAAGGACTTTAAATATCAATATATCAATGAAATCAAATTTGGTCAGCAACCTTTCACCTTCAACCTAGAACAAATACTATATAGCATTTTAAAGCACAGGGTCATTTCTCTAAACTACAATTCTGATGTGACCAAAAAAAAAATACATTTCCATGAAATATAATTTTTTAAAAGGAATAACAAAGTTTCTGACTGCATTGTGGTAAGCACCAATAAAGTGATGCTTCTAACCTCTAAGGAAAAGCTGACAGCATGAATATACCATTGTACCACAGGAGAGAAAAAATGCTTTTGATGTGCTAGCAAAAGGAGACTTTTGTAAACAAGTGGAGCACAACTTAAATGTGTTCATCATTGTCAAAGCATCAGGACTGCCACATACAGAAAGTACATTCCTTCGTAATCCAAGAAGAAGTGCTGGCTCTAAATAAAAATATTTTGAATAGACAGATAATAAACATCCAAAATGCAGAGGTTTAAACAAGGAAACACAGTGCACTTTGTAACTACTTATTCCCCTAGTGGTGAGGAAAGGGCAGATCACAAATGTGTTTGTGAAAGACTGAAAGGAAACATAAACCCCGATTCTTCTGGCTGTTTGGTGTCTTTGTAAACTCTGAGGCAGGCTGGCCATGCACAAGGGCCTGGGAATGGAGAGTGAAGCTGGGCTTTGTTGGGGCCGGTGCCATGGCGTTGTGTGCTGTGCAGCTGAAGAATGCGACTAAGGATACAGCCTGCCGGCAGTCCACTAGCCCACAAGCCGGGAGCCAAAGCTGCTTCTAACCCTGGCGGGAAGGCATGGTTGGCTATCAGTCGGCTCTTCTGTAGCAGTCACCAGCCCTAAGAAGAAGCTCCAAGAGAAACCCAAATAAGGTTGGTTTGGTGTTTTGGTTTTCTTCTCCTTGCTATAGGCCATAGGTGTCTTATCTGCAGGATATCCAACTGGCTCCTGCCAGGAACTGGCTGGTGTCTCTGACAGCAATCTCAATACTAAGTTCCCACCAGCAGCAACATACGATACTAATAGGGCTGAACTGAACAAGCATAAATACAGGTACAGCACAAGATGGAGAATAAGCTGCCCCTAAGAGCCAACTTATGCTTTTCCAGAAACTGACTTGTGTGTGTGTATTGGTTTATCTCTTGAACTGAAGGTTAATAAAGTGAGTCCTGAATGATTTGGATTCACCCAAATAAAAGCTGACATTTACTAAAGGGTCACAATTCATGGCAGTACACAGATGCAGTAACAAGGACAGGAAGGGCATGGCAGGGAGAAGGCAGAACTTGGAAAATCTCTCCTTAGTTTTCCAAAGGGTCTAGTCCAATGGCAGAGTTGCAGCGCTTAGGATACTGGCATTGAGCACCTCCCCCCCAACCCGCAGCAACAAAGAATCCCCTCCTCACTAGAAAAAGCAATTCCTTTTGCATTGTGCCGCCAATAATCAGAAACCCACATCTTCAGCCTCCTGACATGACTGGAAGAACAAAAGGCAGTTTCCCGATTTAACCCCAAGATCTGATTTAAAGAAGGGGGAAAAAAAAAACCACCACATACACACACACAAAAAAAGCCCTTGACCATTCATTAACTGCAGTCATTTAACGGGGAAAGACAAATTCTTTGCAGAAAGGAGAAAAAAGACAAGGAATAAGAGAGAATTTACAGCAGAGGCATGTAAATTGGGACTGAATTTTAAAACCACAGAGCAGATTAATTAAACTCTTGTGAAAAATTCATGAAAAAGCACTGGAGATTAACAATGTCTATTACTCCTGGCCTTTTAGATCAGCTTATTAGAAATAAAGACAAGTGCACCCATTAAAAATAAAATTTAGATACAATTTCATGCCTCATCTCTCTCAAAATTATCGTTTAAAATAATTGGGAAAATTGATTCAAAAATCCTATCAATTTCCACTTGGGTTTGACTTTGTTTCCTCAAAGATAATACATATGATTTTTAAAAATACACTATAAAAATAGCAACAGCAATTTAAGGTCTCCCTGTTTTAGAGTAACTGGCTGAAAATGTTAATTAGGCAAGCCAAAGTATGGTTCTGATTTGACAGGGATCCATAAATTCTAGAAAAAATATGTAGAATTTATACTTTAAAGGGCTGGGGATGTACTTCAGTGGCAGAGTGCTCCTTTCACAAGGTTCCATCTTCCACACTGTATTTTAATAAAAGGGTATGAGGACTTCAGTGATAGCTGCTGCTGGACATGTTAGAAGAACAGCATAAGGTAAGGAAATGGTACTCTGTAGTTTGAATGTCTACATAGGAAAATCAGCAAAGCTGGGTCACTTACTATACAACTTTTGTACTGAATGGTGAGTTCTACTCTCTTGCCAGGAGAAAAAAATTCATTATAGTGAAAAATAAATAGCAAATTTCACATGTGGGTGTGGGGACAAGGGTGGGATGGAGGGGGGGAATCAACTTTAGATTTGGAGATGCCATGGGCTTTTATTTCCTGAGAAATATTTTGAAGCAACAATTCCCCCACTGGCTTCATTCTGGGCATGATGTTCCATTTGTCCCTGTGTGACTTTGCTGGTCTCATGCCTTCCCTTTCTTGGGGTTCTGCTTTTCTATGAGCAAAGGATTTTTTTTCCAGGTCTTCCTGCTTTGAGCTTTTTAGTCTACAATTGTCCTGAAGTACTTAATATTCACACCTTTTTTTTTTTTACTGTGTCAGTGTTCTCAAGAATCTGTTGAAGCCAATTTACTGATGTACTTTGAGAGTTAATATGGTAATTTGCTCTCATGTAGAATAAAAAGCACCCCCCCAAAAAAAACAAGACAGTAAATTGCATGCATGTTCCCATCATGTGGACAAATAAGTAAAAAACAGGTTCCTATAAAGACACTCAAATTCTGCAATTATGCAAATGTGACTGGGGGATGGGAAAAATGAGTTTGTTTTTGTGAGCTGTTAGTATTTGTGTGAAGTCCCACTAACACTCAGCATTAGTGGTTCAACACTGGTCACCATGTTTCAGGACTAACATGAGCACTAAGTAGGCATTGAGGGAGTTAGCTGATGACCAGATGTTTAAATTATGCTTATTTGTCTTTCCAAATCATAATTAACCCAGTGCTATCTGGATTCTAGTTTCCTTGGTAGAAAGTATATGCAGAAATCCATATTTCTCAAATTATCAGGGCAAAAGTGTTTTCATTCTCCCCAGAGAAGTCTACTATTGCTAGATCTCCTAGAAATAAAATTCCTGAATTTACACAATCAGATTTCTACTGATCCAAAAAATAAATGGTATCTGGAAAGTCTGCACGCAGAACTTTTTTTTTTTTCAGCATCGGGGTTTGAACCCTGGGCCTTCACACTGAGTTACAATATCAGACTTTTTTTATTTTCATTGTTTTTAAACACAGGGTTTCACTAAGTTACTAAATGGTCCAGGATTGGCTCAAACTTGCAATCCTCCTGCCTCAGCCTCCCAGACTGCATGTGTGCAGACAGAACTTTTCTAAAAAGTCATTCTGACAGCTCCATGAGGACTGAACTTCACCACTGACATAAATACAAAGCTATGATATGTAACATCAAAAAGGCACTTTCTCATTATTGAAAGTTGGTAGTCCTGGTACCTTATGCCTTCAGAAATGCAACTATTAGATGAAGCAAACATTTCCTTCTAGTAGTGACTTTACTATCTTCAAAGTATTGAGCACAGCATAACTAAGATGCTGGTAAATACTAAATAAGTAACCGTACTAGAGAAATTTCATAGTTAGCAATTGCAGCCTTCTTCACAGCAGAAGCAGAGACATTTCAAGCAACACAAATACAAGCTGCCATCACTTGCTCACCTATGAAATTGTTCCACTCGAAGTCGAGATCCCCCTGGTTGGCCAAACAGCCTCTCATGATGTTGGAGCAGTAGTTGTAACACGGCTTCACTGTCACAAGACCCCGGCAGTGGGAACAGTAGATCATCTTCAACAAGGCATGGGTACACTGGGCTGTGGGGTTTACCTAATGTGTGAGACAGGAAAAGACAGCAGGAGTAGAGCTAAAAGAGACACAGAAATGACAAACCTCTATCCAGCTGACACTGACAGCTTGGCCATGAACTTAATGTAACAGCTAGCAGGCTCAGCCTGCCTCCAGTGGAAGTGAGTAGATTGAGATTAGATAAATAGAAGATACTTGCTAGAGAGAGGGAGACAACAGAGGTGAGAACAAACATCACATGACCTAAACCACTTACCAGTCCAACTATGTAAATACAGGATGGCCAAAATCTGCATATTTTTCATCAGTTTTTATAACAGAAACTATTAAAAGTAACAATGTTATCAAATATATTCAATACAAGAATCAGCTGGTTGAAATGACACCTGCCCGCACAACACTTGGGGTAGTACATAAACAAATACATGGCCCTAGTGATGCTTGGGATAAACCATTAAGTGGTTAAACAGCCAAGTGGCAATGCCCTCTGTCTACCACACACACACACACACACACACACACACACAAACATACACTGTCTCTTTCTCTCCACAGCCATTTTAATCACTCAATTACTTCAGAGTCCTTTTACAAATAAGCTTCCTCAATCAGCCAGGAGACCTTGTAGCAGAGGCTATTTTCATCTGCCTACCACGCATGGCCTGCCCCGGCCCTTTAGATCACTGTGCTCGTCTTTGCCAAACTGGAACACAGGCAACTCCCCTTATCAAACACACTGACTACAAAACTGCCCTTTAAACCTGATTGCCAGTCCCAATCAAGGTTTAAAAAGAGTATTTGTGTGTACTGTGCCTTAGGTCAAGAGTGCGGAGAAAGCAAAAGGGATGTATTCTACCCGGCGGAATATGAGTAACTTTAAACTTGGGGGTATGTGAAGGTCTTCGGATTTTGGGGAGCAGCGGGGCAGGGAGGACTCAGGAAATACTTGATGGAAGAGGGGAGGTGTCACAATTTTGAAGATGTGATTGGACTTTAATGGAGAAATGAATGGAGATCATCCCAGGTAGCAACAATGAAATAAACAAAATCTGAGAGATGGTGTACTGGGGCATTTCAGCATGGGGATGAGGAACCTGGGAAAATAACGTCGGGTACACAGGAGTGTGTGCATGGCCAAAACATAGAGGGACACATCAAGCAGAACCTGTGACGCCATATGGCAGCACACACGGGGCTATTAAAATTTGTGAGGGAGGGAAATTGCAAGCATGAACACAGTACTGAAGTCAGGCTGGGCAGAGAAATAGGTCTCAGTTTCATCCTTCTCATTCCATAAGGTGAAAAACTGCTTTGATCATGCCTGTCAATTACTGCTGTCCATGCTTAGAAAGGCTCCTGGCTAGGGGTCACATGATGGCAGCTAACTCCATGTTCCCACCTTACTTTTTCTGACCCACTCTCCTCTTGAGGTGTCTGTCTCAGAGGATTAGTGCGTTCTTCCCTATCAGTATCAACCAGCTCTGTACGAAGACTTTCAGAAGCAGATACCACCTCAGGGAATAGATGTTGCGGTGTGGAGTAGACAGCAATGCACTTCACCTATTCCAGTTTGTTACTTTGGATACCACTTATCAACAATGTCCTCAGGAATCGGAACAGGGGATTAGTACTATCAGTAGAAAAACTTAACAATGTTAGGCTCCTATCTGGTGTGTACACACCCCTCCCTCTCTCTTACTCTGAACAGAACTCCAGCCCACAAGGAGAAAACACACAACAAGAAGATGGTGTACACGAAAGTCAATATTCCCTACAAAGCATTGGGATTTTTCCACAGTTTTAACCAGTCCCAAATGTTTTCCTAGGCATTAAATTAGCCCCTTTAACTACATATTAATGTACAGTAAAATCTTGGCTAACCAATACCCTGAAGGAATGGCCCTCTGGATAACTAGATTTTCTGGATAGCTAAAAGTTCATTCCTTTAAAGTCACAGATTGTTAAGACTTTGATACTCATCCACTTCTCATTTTCCAGATGAGCAAACAGGCCTCAAGAAGGGAAAGGGCCTGAGAATCGCAGGATCACAGAAGTCTTAAGAGTTGGAAGGGGTCATAGAGATCGCTGAGTGCTGCTCTCACATTTAAGAGATAAGAAAACTGAAGCCAGAGAGATTAAGCAACTTGCTGACAGTCCACTGCTACACTTGATTCCAGTACTGCACCTTATCAAACATGTATGACAAAAAGATTTCCCAGATGCATCGCATTTCCCTTCCTTCTTAAGCAGAAGACAGGCACCTCTATCCTTAGACATGTTTTATTTTAGTTGGGTCCCACATTGGTGAGACTGTTAAATGGTTGTATTTTAGACAGCTAAAGAGTTACATAAATGACTTTGAAAAAAATCATAGAGCAGCACTTGGTACTGTTGAATATTATGCTTCAGAACAGACAATGCTCTAGTAAGAAGAAACATCAAAAGGTAAAGTGTCAATAAATAGTTATCGACTACCTATTATGTGCCAGGAATTATTCTGATGTTCATTTGTATTAGGTAGCAAGGCAGGTAAAAGTTTCTGTTTTAGGATACAGAATCTGTTCTACAAAACACAAAGAAATCCCAAAGTGAGATGGACCTTTAAGAGATGAGCAAAAATTTTAAGCTCAAGATAGTTATACTCAAGAAACATTTATCCAAGAAGTCCTTTCCCATGCTCTTCTGAAAAACAACTCTAGAAAGCAGTGCACTCCATTCTTAAACTGCATGTCAGATCATTTATGCAGTAGACCTGATGGAGGCTCAAGTTCTAAGTAAGAGACTAAATGAAATGACACAGTAGAATTTTATTAAAGAAGATTATGAAGCTGGGTTTGGCAAAGTTTTCCCATTCCATTCTTTGGCTAAGTACTGGCTCATGCTCTGCACGTGATTTGTTGTGTAACTACTTAAAATGATCACAAGAAACTTGGCGATAACATGCTTATGGGAACACTAAATAATACCAGAACTGAAAAAAAAAAAGATGGAGACGTTATATGAGAACTGGGACATGCAAGGACATATAAAATACCAGAGTTAGAGAAAAATGTCTTTCGTCTCACAATCACTAATCAGACCACCAGGCACTAGTTCACATGTAGGGAATTCAGAACCTGGGAAGCAAAACCCTCGTGTGTGATGAGGCCCTCCTATAAAGGGAAGGATTTTAAAATAGTCCTAAGACCTAAAGGAACAAGAATAGCCTGCAAGGCCTCTTCCCTCCAGAGAGAATCAGTAATTCCAGGCCTTGGGGCCCCACCCTCACTGACCCAACTAAGCTCAGGATTGTGGACACCAAGTGTCAAAGATCAGCTCTACCTTCTGATTCTCCAAGACCATCTCTACCCTGCAGTGTATAAGCCAAATGGTCACCTCTCTTCTGGAACCTCCATGGGCTTCTTACTAAGAAGCAATGCAGGTTGGTAAAAGAGCCAGTGGTGTGCCAACCATCACAGGGAAGAAAGAGCCAACCAAGGACATAAGGTAATGTAATTTCAATTCACAGGTGTGCTTTCTATCCAAAGTCCAAGATTTCCTTGATTCAGTAGTGGCATTTGCTGTCACTCAGTGATATGCCACACACTTCTGGGTGTTCATGTACAAGTTCCCAATTGTCTCTCCATACTCTCATAAGCAAATATAGCAGTGTTATAGGCAAATTTACCAGTGGACCAAGTCATACTTTGTTCTGGGACTTTATTTTGAATAGAAATTCAAGTTCATTAACATTCTATTACCTGTAACCATCCAAATCAATTTCTTCCATCGAGTCCTCCAGAATGTATTTACTGAAGTAGATTTGACTCTGGTGGACCAAAGACTAAGTAGAAGATCATACCACATAAGGATTGACAAAAAAGGGTCACTACAGTGCAGGGTCTTCCTTTTACCCTCTATGGTATATCAAGTCACTTAAAATGCTATATTTGATTGTTACTTTGGGGCACAGCTCTTGATTAACATTTTATATGTTTTGGTTTTTTTTTTCACTTTAGAAGGATCTGTTGGGCTCAGTTGCCAGTGACTTCCAGAATCCTTGGGTAAAGGATTACTGGGGTAAAAACAGGTGTGGGAGGTTTAAGACCACATTTTACAAGTCACACTTTTCAGATGTACAGATTTAACAGTCATTTCTCAAAATCGTATGATGGAAGAATAGAAGAAGGAAATCTGCATATTTTCCCTTCCTCCTTTGAACAAAAAAAAAAATAGTTTAATGCTCTCAAAAGGAATATGCCCATTTAGCTTTCATGGTTTTCTGGCTGCAAGGGTCTTGATGTCAAGATTCAGCTTTATGACAAGAGTTACTATTGATAATCTTACTGGATTTTATTGACTTACATGATACATTTATAGAGTACTTAGTATGTCAGGTTCTGTTCCACAAACCATAACACATATTAACTCATTTAAGCCTCAAGATAATCATAATAGGCAAGCATTATCATCTCACTGCACACATGAAGTAGAAGGAAGCCCCAAGAAGTTAAGGGACTTATACCAGGACTTCTAGTAAATGGTCATGCCAAGATGTGAACCTAAGCAGTTTGCTTGCAGAGTATGGGTATCTGACATCTTTGCTCTTACTAGTAGTGCTGGTGGTGGTGGTGGGGCACTGGGGATTGAACCTGGGGCCCTGTAAATGCTAGGCAAGTTCTGTACTGCCGAGCTATACCCCCAGACTCCTTGATGTGTATCTAAATGGCTTCTCTGAGTCACAGATTATAGGAAACTTGAGGGCAGCACACGGGTAGGTCAGTCCTTCTCTATAGTTCCCAGGCCTCGTATATTCTCTCCACACACAATGAACACCTAGATGCATGCTTTCTAGTGACAGTTTGAAGTTTTTAAAGTTTATTGACCAAATAAATCGGTTTCCAAATTGGAAGGTAATTTAGGACACAAGTGTTCTACATAGAGCAATGCTCACTGGACAACTGGATGGGAAAGACATATTGTTTAATAAAATAGTGATTTATTGAGTATGAGTGCCATATCTTTAGAACTGTTTACAGTGCTACAAGGGTGTGAAAAATACATTATTACAGTGCATTTCTCACCAGTCCATCCTCACAAAGAATTTAAAGGCTCAAGAAAACACTCTGGATATGGAGTTAAAAGAGTTCCCTTGAACAAAATAAACTGGAAAGCAATGCCTATTTTACCACTGTTCTCAAATTTTGAAAGAAATTTTGTAGCTACATGTAGGAGAGATAATCCCTACTAATGAGCAAGATATGACTTATATATGGAGAAAAAGGGTTGGACATTATGTCAGAGTCTGTTTACTTTTAGACAGTGGTATGACAGGAACCTCATCAGGACTCCTTTTGCGTTAACCCAAATACCAAAACCAATCTGAGTTATTCACCCAAATATCAAAATTATTCCGAGTCATTGACCCACAATGATATGTTAAATACCAAATTTTGAGCCTTATAATAACCCTTAAAGACAGAGCAACTACCTCAAAGCCTTAAGGTAATTCTTGGAGGTGCCAGAGTTTTTGGGGTCTGTTCTATGACAGAAGTCAGTGGAACTGAAATCTCATTTCCTTGTCAGTTTATGAAGGCTCTTTTTAAAAACCCTCATTGGGTCAGCACCATTCGCGGACTAGGGTTAGAGAGGACAATGGCCACAGCACCAAACAAGCCCAGTCTGGGAATCAGTGCCATGCGTGGGCCTCTGGCAGACTGGGAACAGCCAGACCCCAGCCCCTTCTGGCGCGAGGGCTGGCAGACAAGAAGTATCATCCCTCCCCTCACAAATGACTGGCTTATCTGGAGAAACACATGCTGTGATGATAGCTACTGAGATGAAATGCAATTGGATGCCTATGGTGCTTTGGTGTTTCACTAACATTGCAGGTCTAGGGCCAGTGGTCTGATCATAGGTTCAGAGGATATCACTAAGCAGTGTGTCATCTGGTGGGGGTCTCCTTCTAAGGGTTGCAGCCATTGTTGATTCCCTATGGTCTTGTTTTAAGATCCTATGTTGTTTCCATTGTTTTGTTGGGTTGGGTTTCATTCTCTTTTGTTTTGTTTGATTATGTTAAATCCCATGGCAGGCAAAGCTATTTCAAGGATAGCAAGATATATTATGGTAGCAATTTTGGATTTATTATTGGCTTGTTTTGAAGTCCTTTATCACATTCATTGTTTTGTTTTTGTTTCTATTCTATTCTGTTCCATTTGACTTATACTGTGTCCGAAGTTATCTGCAGCTATTTTGAAGACATTAAGGGGCATTATGGTAGCTACTGTTGATTTCATAATATTTTGAAGTCCTGTATCTCTTAAACTGGTTTGTTTTGATTACTTTTATTCTGTTATACACTCTTTAAAATTAAAAAATTAAAAAATTAAAACCCTCATTGTGGGTTGGGGGTCTGGCTTAACAGCAATTGACTGTTTGCTTAGCATGTGCAAGGCCCTGGGTTCCATCCCCAGCACCACAAAAAACCAAACATACTTCATCTTTGCCTGCCTGCAGATACATATTTAATATGACATCTGAATGCCATACCTGCTATAAAAAGCCTTTGCAGAAAAGTCTCCTTCCAAAGACTCTTTTAACATAGATTGAGCCTTTCTACCAAACAACCTGTGTTTTCCAAACACCACATTAAAAACTACTGCAAGCAGCCTGCAAAGAAGAAACATGCTGGAGCAGAACTCTTCACACAGGCTGGATTTCATTTCAGTAATTCAGGATGAAGCCTTAAGCCACATTACACAGTGATGGCAGTTAACATGCTGCACTGAAGTTAGAAACACATTTCCTTTTAGTTTATTCCAGCTCCTAACATACATTCGTTGCAGCATTTCATTTTTTGCACAGCCAATAGTACCAAACAAACAGAAAAAAGGTCTAGATTTTATCTGTTGCTTGGTAACAGAAGCACCCAATAAAAATAACAGGAAATATTTCCCAAAATTATGGTAAGTGAACGAGATAGGGAACCCACACTTGTCGTGGGATGTGATGAGTTTATTCAGCAATTTCCTAATTAGCTCTGAATTTAGTGCACACACACAAAGAAATGAGGATGAGAAGTTCCTAACTTTTTATCTGATAATTCTAAGAGTATAACAAAATGCATGGGATAAACTAGGATTCATTCTGGAATATTTGTGTATATGTTGTAAATGGAACTCAAGCTGCCTAAACTTAACTTGAGAGTGTATGTTGTTTTTGTCTGGTATGCTTAGACTCAGCTGGAACCTTTAAGTTTCAGCATCACTGCATTAACCCCCTTGAAATGGGCTCTATTTCTGTTTTGAGCTTGTGTGATCTCAATTTCTTCAACCCAGACACCTCCTGCACACTGACTCTTCCTATCCCAGCCACAGCTTGATTCCTACCTTCCTTTTCCCAATTCTAGTCCTGAGGATTGTGAATGAAAAATAATAGTAAGTGTTGAATTAAGGTCTGCACTTGGGTACTTAAAAGCTTTTCATATTGATAGTTTTTTTAAACTTATATTTACATGTATTCCCAGGTACTCAAGACTGAGACAGGAGGATTTCAATTTCAAGGCCAACCTGGCCAAATTATTAACAAAGACCCGTTTAAAAACAATAAATAGGAGTGAGAGCATAGCTCAGTGGTACAGCACTTGCCTAGCATACACAAATGAGTAAGAATACATATGAAATGATTTTGGGAAATGGAAACACTGTTTCATATTTTTATAGGTTTTGGGGTATTGTAAATAGAAAAATGGAGGGAGAGCAATGGAAATTGATTCTAAGGCAGGACAGTCATTTAGACATCTCAACAGCAAGGCACTGATTTCTAATTATAGCCCCTGTATTTGGGGTAGGGGTGTAGACACTGTCCCATTATATCAGTGTTAATTGAAACCACAAGAGTGTAACTCTCTTTGGCATAGGAGCTATTCATTTTCATGGCACATGTAACTGCTAGTGCATTTCTGAAAGACCACAACAGATTTCGCCCTTCCAGGCAAAACTGCTGCTACAAGCAGGTAAATAAGAAATGTATCATGAACCATGACAAATAAAGATGAAATAAGTAACCGAAAGATGTGCAACACCAGGGTATTCTTGAACCATCTGTTACTAATTAAGTGGACTTTTCTCAAGTTTGCATTGTAAAGCTCAATGGAGTGAACTGCAATAACGGGATGTTTAGACCCAGAAAAACAAAATCGAGGCAAGTCTACTTCAACTAAGCAGTGCCCTTCTCTTCCATTAAGTTAAGCCTGCTGGTGCTAATAGCCTTTCAAAGTCATAGTGGTGACCAAACCAATGCTTAGCTTAAAACTGCTAAATTATATGAGCAATTAATAGCCCCAAGTCCAGAATGCTTGTCATATTTCACTAAAAGGCCTTCTTGGAGGTAAGTGGGTCTCTTCAATTAGGAAATATATTCCCTACTCTGAGGAATCTTTTTTCCGGCGCAGGGCAATTAATTTTATTGGGTAGCAAAAGCAAAAGGTCTGTTCATTTCTTGGGTTGTTCTAGTTTCACCTGGAAGCTGCACTTGGGTTTGGGGTTGGGAGGGGTGGGAATCCCTATATATGAAAAAAAATAGCTTGGGTAGCCAAACTTAATTATAATTATTAATTAATCAAATAGATGTTTTGAATTGTTCAGTTTGAAATATGTTTTGGAGAGTAAGGTCAATTAGTGTCTTCTCCATGCCACTGTACCCAAAATTTTGTTTCCCTGGTAAGGATGTTCCAAAAACTAATGTAATAAGTATCTTCTCAAGTCTGCAAATGTACCTGGCATACTACCACCAAGAAACATTCCACGGATGGAAGATTGTATAAGATTCTGTGCCAGCACCTTCAGAAACTTATGTGATGCCTGTGTCTTATTATTATGTAATTTAGATAATCTAATTCGACTTAGTTGAAGGGTTTGAATTTAAGTCAGTCCTTTAGAAGAAGCTCTATAGTGAAGCCAAAACAGTATTTTTTTTCAAGTTTGCAATTACAAATATAATACTTCAAATAGCCATAAAACATTATTTTCAACTAAAAAATTGGCAAGTAGACATTACCCTATATAAATTAAGCCAGACTGCTTGCATTTACTCTAGTCCCATAAAAACTATATAATTTCTCTTAGGCAGATATGAGAATACAATAAATAAAAAAATAGGAATCAATCTTTTTTTGTAATTAAGTTAGGATCAATCTTAAGGGTTATACTCAGAAAGTAAATTTCCTCCTTCCTAAAAATTAAAACTGGAATTCAAAGAGGGAGAAGTTTAATGTAAAGAAACCTCTTCTCAAACACCTGCTTGCTTCTCTTCCTTTCTTTTCTGCATGTATACACAGATGCACTAGCCACAGCGCGGCACCTATTTTTTTGGTTTGGGATAAACATGAGGAATTGTTGAAGGAGGGCAAATATGTTAGGTGAACTACAATGCAAACAACTTTGATGTGGACTGACTGTGCACTGTTTCAGAGTCTCTGACACAGGTTTTTCCAACATTAATAATGGTTGATGGGGTTGGCAGACGTGCCGGTATCAGATTATTCTTTTAACAATCATCTCCTCACTTATCCCCACCCCAGCCTCGTATGTCCCAACAAATATTTGCAATTTATAATTAAAGAAAAAGAAAAAAAGAGTGGGTAAACACTAATGTATTGGGAGGAATTGTTTCCTGACACTTTACAGCTTGGAGATGAGGGCGAGCGTGCGAGCAAGCTGTACTGCGATGAACACAACCAATCAATGAATCTTTATCATCACCCAATTCTAATGTGAAAACTCATGTAGGTACCTATTTTTCACATTACTAATCTTTAGAATCTTTTCCTTCACTCTGCTAAATAGAAGTTTCCGTTCTTATGAAGGTGACCAGGAAACCTGGGCAGTCCTTGTTGCTTATTAACAATTAATAACACCTGTTGTCTGGGTAGCGTTGTTAATAAGCACCTCCTGGTTCAGACAGTAAGTGTCCCACTTTGGGCAATAAATTATATGGTCACCCTAACTGTAGATGAACTCTAACAGGCAGTCAGGTGGCTATGCTATATGTTTGTAGTGCTGTCCAGTTTTTATGTTTATTCCTCCAGGCTTCAAAACAGCCCAATGGCCTAAGCAGAAGCTCCTATCCTTGTGTACCCAGGCTTTTTAGCTATGGCCTACAATTTGGTTTTTCCCTTGAGGGCCTAGTGGTTAAGAGCACTAGAACCAGTTTTGTAAAGATAGCTTTGCCCTGGTGTATCTATATCTTCCCAGGTATTTGGTCATGGAAGTGTAGTGGTGGAAGGGCCTTCGCAGTTTTCAGAGGCTTAAGATAGAGTTCAGTGGTAGAGCACTTGCTTACCATGTGTAAGGCGGTGAGTTGCATCCCCAGCACCACACACACACACACACACACACACACACACACACACACACACAGAGTTCTCAAACATCATTAAGTGGGGAACAGTGGGAAGGAGAATTTCCCCCTTTGAAATCTTGCTCAAAATCCTGCTGCATGAAGCCAAGGAATGCAAAGCTTCTCTGGTGGAACCAGGAAGTAAAGACACAGATGCTCAGTTTCACCCTCTGGGAGATGGAAGCCCCCTTTCTTCCTCGTCCCTGCTCACTGAGGCCAATACCTTCTAAGCTAGCTCCAGAGAAAATGGTCTGAAAGACACTGATCCAGTTCAGTTCACTTAATTTACAAATGAAGAAACTGAGGTTCACCTCGTCAGCTCCTGTTCATATGATTACAATTGTATTTTCTGAACTGGTAATCCTATAAAACAAAGTCATGGTTGAGAGTAGCGTGGTCCACGTTAATAGTCAGGGAAAACTCTCTCTTCTAAATGGCTCTAAGTACACCTTCTAATAAGGAACCATATGCTCACAGGTGTGAAATGACGTTCTAGACTGTAATTGGTAGGCTCAAACACAGTCACTCGAAGCAACCAAATATGGAAGCTGTGTGTGTGTGTTTCTTTTGCAAGAAGAGGGGAAGCTGAGCTGTTTGCAAGTGGGCAGGACTCTAATCTCACCTACTTGGGAGGGGGAGGTGGGAGGGAGTCCAGTTTGCACAACTTAGTGGGACACTTTTTTTTTTTTTGTACCAGGAATCGTACTTATGACCTCAAGCTTGCCAGACAGGCGCTGTGTCACTGAGCTCTATCTCCTTCCGTGAGATACTGTTTCAATAGTAAAAATTAAAAAAAAAAAGGGCTGGGAATGTAGCTCAGTTCTCTCTGGGGTCCATCCCCAGTGCCATGGAGGGGGGAGTGGGGTGGTGTTGAGAATGAATAAAAGCTAAAAGGACCATCATGATGATTATTAAACTCATATTTAAACATAGGATTCCAGAAGGAACACACACCCCGCTTCTAAGAATGACTACCAAGGAAATCACAGGAAACAATAACATATGAGGATGTTCGTCAGAGTGTTGTTTAGTAACTCTAAAAGGTACATATCTAAGGACTAAGTCTGAGAGAACAGGCAAAGAAAAAAAGAGAAGATTGTTATTGAGCCAACAGATTCTAATGATTTATTTTTGTCCTGTCTCCCAACTTGCTTTTAAAATGAAACAAGACCCCCCCAAAAAAAAAACCACAGAGAATGCAAACAGCACTTACCACAGAGACTTTGCTCACTACGTCTCTTGCAACTGCCAAGCCTTGAGCAAAAGTACGAGCTGCTACGAAGGCACGAGTAACCTGCAGCTTCAGTTTCCGAGGGACGTCTCCAAAAGGCTTCAGCTGCTCGGTGTACTTGCTCACGCATTCCAGATACTCATCTGTGAAGTGGTACTGGGAGTTCACCAGGCGGAACATCCTCTCTAGAAGGCGAGCCCAGAAGTCATTAAGCATTTCTTCCAGGTTCACATTTCCCACCACGTAGTAGCGCTTCAACTCTACGAAGAGATCTTTAAACAGCTCTGAGTTTTGCATGTATAAGCGGCCATATGTCTTCACAAACATATCATTCAGGGATTTCTCTGCATTCTCCAATAGTTCTTTGAAGAATTCTAAAAACAAAAGAAGAAAAGAGGGAGAAAATGAAAAGGGGTTTTAGTAATTAACAGTGTTTTTCACATAAGTTTGAAACATTTCTTAAAAATCAAGAAATTAAATTGAAAAACATGTTTGCAAAGAACGAATTTCTTAGGAAATGTGGCATCTCAAATTATTTGTCAATGAAAAGAAACCCATGTTTCAAAGTCACTATGTATGGGTCTATATCTAAGAGGGGAAAATAAATGAGATTTCCACCAACAACTTCTCAGGAGTTAGTACAACGTACATACATGTTCATTCATTTTCTTTCATTCATTTGTGTTCTCTCTTTCCCTCAAAATCTGGATAAAAATGAGCATGTGATGTCTAAAATATGTTTTCCAGAACATTTCACTGCAAGCATCTAAATTCAAATGAATCATGCTGCCCAATTATAACCTAAGACCAGAGCAGGTATGTTCAAAAGTTGTTGTTTGAACATACATGTGCATGATTCTTTTTTTTCTTCCTCCATACATGTCTACATAGCATGCTTGGAAAATGCTTGAGGCTACAAAACATAATGTAACACCCCCAGAAGCAAGCATATAAATTTTGTGAAAATAAGTTCTTTGGTGTTTTTCTGGG
>RJWM01007631.1:0-77031 GCA_004363535.1 Dasyprocta punctata | reverse complement strand
TGGTATAATGTTTCTGAATGGAACCTCTATTACTCTGTATTTTCCACAAAAGAGCAATACAGTGATCTGCTTAATGAGGACTGGGAATGTTACTTATTGGTCATGGTGTCTAGAACTCCCACAAGTCTCTGCATCATCTACCAAATTAATTCTCCCCTTGCTATATGCATTGCTGTGAGAAGCCTCACGAAGCAACAGGGCGATACATAGATTTGGAGGTGAAGACAATTTTCTGCTCTCAGAAAGGTAATATGTTAGGGATGCAAGAATAAATAGGTGGAAATCTTTGATTATTTTCTGGGCTCCCAGGCAAAATCATGAAATTTGTCCTTAAGTAGAACTTCTCATCTCTTCTGCCAGGAACCCACGCAGCACTCAGCACACGTATGGAGCTGGGTCCTAGTTCCTACTTGTTGACTTTTCATGAGAGGGTGCTCCTGAAGTTTAGATTACCAGCAGGAACTGAACACAAGTTGTGGAAATGTGGTTGAACAAAGGTAGCATTTGTTGAGTGTGGGCAAAATCTGAGGACAAAATCAAGCTTCCATCCTGGTTTCTCAACTAGAGCCACTAAAAATAGTTCTTCATTGTGGTTCCTGAGATTCAAAGAAAGACAGCTCTGGGTAGTTTCTTTCTCAAGGTTCAGAAGGCTGGCAGACATCCAATGCTTACCACCTTAATTGTATTTTGATGGGTTAAATATAAGTCAATCAAGAGTATAAGGATTGAATTTCATTTCCAATACCCATAGGTTTTAAATGAAGGGGGAAAGGTGCATGGGCACAATTCATTTGTTTGCTGAACCCCAAATATAAACACAAAATAGTTCAAGTAAATCCGGCTAGCTATTCTGTCGCCCCTTTGTCTGGAAGTGATCGTCTGCATATAGGTGCGGGGAGAGAGATGCCTGACCTACTGGTGTCCAAGTTTCAGACTCCTAGTCTCTGGTACAGATTGCTCTAAATTCCCAGATATTCTAGTGGCAAGTTTTAGTGGTCTTTCCCCAAAAATATGATGCAAAGCTTCCTCAACCCATCTGCTCAAATACCTGTCCCCATGAGATGTAGATTTTTTTATTTACCAAATACAACAAAGCTTTAATTTTTCTCCACTTTAACATGAGGTGAAAATGTGGTCCTGAATCTAAGTAACTTAGATTAAAGAGGCTGAAAAGCAAAGAGAGGGCAACAAGAATACAAGGAGGCTGCTTCAAGCACCTGGGACAAAGAAATGGGAAAAGTTGGCTCTGGTGTTGGAGGGAAGATAAAATCCTAAGAAACCTTGACTGAGTCCACACATACTATAAGAACAAATGATTCCACCAATCTAATTGTTTTGGCCAATTTGGGTGATGAAAAGTAAGATAGGACTTATTATCCATTTTTTCAGGTGGATTGTCTTAGATTAAATGTCATGGATTGTGAACACAGACTGAGCACATCGAAGTTTCCCACTCTCGTGTTGGCAGGGTTTAGGTATGGAGGGAAGATGGGGGTGAAGGATAGAGAAGATGTAAGTTGACCAGCTATGGAGCAGATCGAGGTGTCATTGCTGGAGATGGAGAAGGGACATGAGGTGGGGACAGACAGAAACGATGTCTGGAAGAATGGTATCACGACTGCAGATGTATTATGAAGCTGCATGCACTTAACCACTGTTAATTTAAATCGTGTAAATAGGCGAAGTTGTCCTGAATCAGTACTCTACTTTCTGAGAATAACATTCTTGCTATGATTAAGGTAATGCTGGTAAAACCTCAGTCAGTTCACTTTTTAAATTTTAAATGATGTAGTATTTTTGCATACTTATCAAGTACAGGACAATAATTTGATTTATGTATTCAACGTATAATGATTGTTACACGTTAACATTTCATTCTGTCAAATATTTATAATTTCTATGTATTGGTAAATTTCATATTCTTGTTTTTGGTTATTTTAAAATGTGTTATCAATTGTTGTTGACTGTACTTACCCTACTGTGTTGTAGAATGCCAGAAGTAATTCCTCCAATCTGGTTTTTTTTGGTTCGTTTTTGGGGTTTTTTTTGGGCAGGGGGAGTTGATGCTTTCCTCTCTCTATTCACACTCTCTTTTCTCTGCCTTCCCTTCCTGCTCCTAATGACCCCTCTTCCACTTTTCTTCTCCTATAAAGCTGACTTTTTAGACTTCCACAAATGATTGAGAACGTACATCTTTCTTTGCCTGGTTTATGTCACTTAACACACTGTCCTCCAGCTGTTGCCTCAAATGACATAATTCTACCACCTTTATAGCTGAATGATATTCCATTGTGTATGTATACCACATTTTCTTTTTTCACCTGCTGATGGGCTTCTTGGTTGATATTATGTCAGTGAATACTGTTGCAATAAACACGAGCATAAAGGTACTTTGATAGAATGACTTCATGCCCGTTGGCCATATATCCATTAGTGGGATTTCTGAGCCACATAATAGTCACATTTTTGGCTTTTTGAGAAACCTGCATACTTTTTTCCGTGATAGCCATACTAATGTATAGCAACAGTGTGTAAGAATTCTCCTTTCTCCACATCCTTCCAACATTTATTTATTTTTTTTGTCTTTTTAATATTGGCTATTCTAACTGAGATGAGATGATATCTCATCGTTGATTTTGATTTGCATTTCCCTGATAGTTAGTGATACTGAGATTTGGAAATATTCTTTTTGACCCTTTTCATATCTAGTTTTTAGAAGGGTCTATCCAGATCACTTTCCTGCTTTTTAATTGGCTTATGTTATTTTCGTTGTTATTTTTGGATGATAATTCTACTGGATGGGTAGATTGTAAATATCTTTTAATGTGAAGGTTGTCTCTTATTTCTGTTGGATGTATCCTTCGCTGTGTGGAAGCTTCTTAGTTAATATAATTCAGTTTGCCTATTTTTGCTTTTGTTGTCTATGTTTTTGAGGTGATAGTAAAAGAAATCTTTGCTTATACCAGTGTCTTCAAGTGTTTTCTTCTGGTGATTTCTTAGTGTCAGGTCTTACACTTAGGTTTTTGATCCATTTTGAGCTGACTTTTGTATATTGTGGATAGAAAGTCTAGTTTCATTCTCCTGCAATGGAGTTTTCCCAGCACTGTTTATAGAAGAGAATGTTTTTTTTTTTTTCCCAATGTGTGGTCTTTGTATCTTCATCAAAAATGAGCTGTCTATAAGTAGGTGGATTAATTTCTCTATCCTATTCCATTTGTCTATGTGTTGAATTGGGTTTTTATGCCAGCATCATGTTTTTATTATTGCTTTGCAATATGTTTTGAAGTCAGATATTGTGATGCCTTCAGATTTGTTCCTTTGGATGAAGAATCAAATTATACATTTATAGCCCTCTCCATTCCCGACTTCTTGCTCCTCTGGTTCTTATTTTCTTCTATTTCTTGGAATTTCTTTTATCTTCTATTCACCGAAGCATGAACTCTGTGTCCATCTTTCAGTAATGGTGAAATATTCATGTTAGGCCTTCTTTTCTCCCAACTTTACATAAAATCCTCCACCTTCAAAGAATGTTTCAGGATATTTCTGTTTTGTTAATATTCAGGTTTGAGCTTTGTGTCACAAGCTAAATAGCCACAGCTTTAAACTTTAATCTGGTCTGTTTCAATGAGATCTGATTAAGTTCCTCTGTGGGATGCCATTTTCTCTCCAAACAGGGGTTACACAACCATTGTTTCAGTAACCAAAAGTATAGCAGGTGAATATGTATTGAACTGTGTGGTTCAATGAGTGATGTAAGAAGAGGAACTGGAGAAATCAGAGATTATTGGAGAAAGAAGAGGAGAACAAAGAAAAAGTAATAGGGGAGGTTAGGATGGAATAACTTTCAAGAAGGATATGGGTACCAGGATAGCAATAATTGTGACCAGTTGTACAAGAGCTCATTACATAAATGGCTTTCCCATGAATAGGGGAAGGCTGAAAGTTGGGGTTTGATAAGTGAAAACTCAGAGATGGAGAGACTATATTGTATCCTATATTCCAAATGATACAATCAATAATAGATTTATTAGTTCAGGGAATGATGCTAAACTAAGAGGTTGGAAAGAAGCAAAGAGAACAGGAATAGAAGGCTGCACTATGAAAGTGTGTAGAATTAAGAAAAAGACAAGGACTTGATACTGTTGTGGTAGAAAATCGAACTAAGGTCTTTCAGGATCCTAAATACTCCCTCTTCAATCATGGTATAATGACAAAGCATCTATTAAATGCCGAAACTAGGCCATAAGCTGTGTAGGTGCTTCAAATGTGATGTTTTATCTTGCTCTCAAAACAAGTTTATAAGAAATGTTTTATGATTTTTTTCAGTTGACATTTCAGAAAGTTGAGGACCTGAAAGGACATGACTTCTGCAATAGACCATGGCTATGGAACGTGAATACAGAAGTTCTGACTCAAATCAGTGTTTCTCTGTCACATGATGCTTCGGGTATTGTGTATGAAGGACATTTCTATGGGGCTACTGAAGAATACAGGGCTTTTTTTTTTTAAAAGAGAATTCCAGTGACCTGGAGGGATGGCTGTTCCTTTTGCTGCTCAAGGCTGTTGATTCTATCAGGACCCTTGTTTCTGAGTTTTATAATTGGTTCTGATAGTTACCACAGACACGTTATGTAGTGACTGGGGTCTCAGGTTGGCTGACCAAAACAGTGAAAGAACTGAACTGTCTCCAAGCATCTTCGGTGTTGCTTTTATTTGCTGACTTGGGGTCTTGGTATTCAGGAGGGAATAACCTAGGAAGAAAAGAACAAAAGAAGACTTGTCTCTGGTATAGATGGGCAATGAGTAAAGAGTGAAGCCTGTCTCTAATGCCATCACTGTTTCTTACTGTCTCTTCTAGTTCCCTAAACCCTCTTGTGAGGCCAAACCCAGAAATCCCTTATTATTAGCTCATCCCCCCAACAGTTTGCCAACATGGGTTTAAAATATTTTCCCTGGAGCATTTACTCTTTAATAGTGCACTTTATAAGAAGAGGTTAAAGATTAAAGAGATAAATCGGTGGCTTTTTAAACCTCAGATTCACAACTGTGTTTAACAATGGAATAGAGGAGATGATTACAGGAGAAGACACAGTAGTGAGGCCAAGACCTTCATGATCAAGGCTCAGTCTAAATCGGAAATTGATGAGGGAGTCCATGAGCCTCCTCAGAGCACCTGTTATTGGGATCAGGATGGAACACGGCTTCAGTGTGCCTCGGGTTGTTCTTCATGACAGCTCATCCTCGTGCATTCCTAATCTGCTTGGGCTTCCACACGCAGCCTGTCACTTCAACTAAAAGGGGTAGATATGCCACCAGGCAGACTGGCTTCCCATTCTGATTGTGCTACTACTATTTGTATAAGTTTTGGAGTTACTTTTGCCTCTCTTAGCCTTAGTTTACTCATTTGTCAAATGGGACTTGTTTTGCAGTTAGGTCAGATGATTTTTTTTTTTTTTTTTTGCGGCACTGAGGATCGAACTCACAACCTAGCACCTGCCAGACAGGTGCTTAAGCCACTGAGCCAAACTCCCAGCCCTGGTTTTTTGAGGCAGGGTCGCACTATGTAGGTCAGGCCAGCCTTGCGCTCACGTTGTAGCCCAAGCCAGCCTCAAACGCACAACGCTCCTCCTACCTCAGCCTCCCAAGTGCTGGGATTAAAGGCATGTGCCACCATGCCCGGCTTAGGCCAGATGATTTTGAAAAGCACCCAGAACCTTGTCTGCCATGTGCAAGACAAGTAAGGGAGTAGTTAAAAAACGCAATATAGGACAGACAGTCTAAGTTAGGGTTTGCACCCTTACCTTTATTAACTAAGTGAATGTGAACAGATTACTTAACCTCCTGTTGCCTCGATTTCTTCATCTGCATCATGTGGTTAATAACGACTTCTGCTTAATGGAATTGTTGAGATGAAATATATTAAAATGTAGGTAGACAAGGCGGAAGGTTGGGGAAAGGCAAGTAAAAAGGATCGAGATGAGACATGTATGTATACCAATTCCCCACAATGAATGTATTTGTTATGCATCACAAACATGCATTAGTAAAAAGGTTTTTAAAACCCTGCCTCCTAAGTGGTGTAAGTCTCTTGGACAATGGAATCTGGTTTTGCAATGCATTGTCTGGTAGGAAAATGGATCAGTTAGCCCTTGCTCATGCATACTATAGGAAAAGTCCTGCTACAGAAAGCAAGTCCATCTTGTTTGCTCACTTCCTGCATACAAAGATACAGTCTGAGGTCTTCTCATCTCCCCATGCTGACGGAGACAGAGGAGAAAGGCTCTCACATTCTTCCCTGTGTGAGACTGCAGATGAGTCACAGCCCAGAAGATGCCAAAGCTGTCACAACTCCGCTCCTCCCTGCACAGCACGACGGGGTGGGAGGTGTCCGTCTGCAGCTCTGGGTTTGCTGTTTGCATTTTCAAGAACCCGTGTTGGTTGAAAGTCAGCTCTGCAGGGGCACCCAGCTCCAAGGGCTTCCTTAAAGCTCCAGCTGTGCAGTGGGAGGTCTGGGCTGGAAGCAAGTCTGCAGCTCTGAGGCACTAACTCCTGAACGGTCTGCAGTCTGAAGCACGGGGAGCCCCAGGGAGCCCAAAACCCAAAGGCTGAGTTGCTCATAGTCTGAATAGAGGAAAGAGGCTGAAGAAACCAAATGTATAAAGATTTCCTGCTGACCTGGTGTCATCGTAAAAGTCAGGGCATGCTGCAGGATTTCTGCAAGGGCGAGTGTGGCGATGTGTACTTGTGTGTGCATGTGTGCACACACTCTCTCTATGATGACCTCTAAGAGAAACTGCTCTGCCAATCTTCCCATTCACAGTTTTGGAGCAATTAGGTAGGACTTGGGCAGAATGAGTCATGCTTCAATAAATTCAATTTCAACAAAACATAATTATGATGAGTCACCTAATCATAGTTGTAATTCTGGCCTGCCCCTCCAGGAGTCAAAACAGTTGAGGGCATCCAGTAAGGGTGACCAGACGCTCATTTCGACCTAAGCCTCCAGCTTTTGCCAAGCAGCCATGTTTGAGACTCCAGTTCCTTTCTAGTTTTTAAAATTATAAAAGTTTTTGGACATACATAAAAATGCAATAAATATTCTAGTGCATACAGTGCTGGGCACCAGTCAGCCTAAAAGAAAATATTGCTAATATGGTTGAAATTGCTTGGATCAATCTATACTCACTTTCCAATTTTTCAATAGCAATAACAGCATTGAATTTTCATATTTATCATTCTCAGGTCTATTTGTCTCTTCTCTCTTCTGTGTTCCTAAAATTATATAGTGATGTTTTCATACCCCAAGTGTTAAATGAAAGATATCATTTGTGTATACTGCTACTTAGTTTCTGTGCTTACCTTTTATAGATTTATTTATACTGAACATGCATTTTTTCATATTTACTTGTTTTTAGGATTCCATGTATGAATACAACAAAACATTTTAAAACTATTCCACCAATGAGGGATGTTCATTTTGTTTCCAGTCTTTCTTACTACAATGCTCCCATGAGCAGACTTGTACAAGTGCCCTGTGCACATGTCTATGCCCTAGGCACACACCTAGGAGTGGGATTCCTGGGTTACTGGTTATCCTCCTTTTACTTCTCAAGCCATTGACAGTTAGTAGTATGACTGAATTTACATCTATCATTCTGTTATTTTACTATTTGCTTTTTATCCCTCTGTTCTTTTGCTGTCTTACTTTGGAGCACTGTGTTAGTTTTAGTATTATGAGTTAGTTTATATTGGCTTAAAGCTACAGATTATTGGAGAACGGCCCCTTGCGGGGCCCGGCCTGCTGGGCCAGAGTGGCACAGGCACCGACCGGGACGCAACTGAACTGCCTTCCTGGGGCCTGACCTCTTGGGACTCCAGAGGAGAGCGAGGACGGCCCCTTGTGGGTCCCAACCCGCTGAGCCCGAGCGGGCTTGGAATCAGGGACAACACCCCCCACCCCCTGCCGTCAGCAACCTGCTGTTTTGGAGGTCTGGCTAAATTGGTAGCAACCAAGGAGCATCAACCAACTATTTGCTAGTATTGTTTTGTAGATTTTGCAGGCCTCTGGTCAGCAACCTGAGCATCTCTTTGGAAGATGACAGTAGGCAATGTAGCAAGTATGGGGGATTCTCTTCTGTCTTGTCTTTGAGGCCCAATATGGTTCTCTCTGTTTTGCTTTACTCTGATCATTGTTATTATTATTAATAAATTTTAAAAAAAGCTACAGATTATTTTTTCTATCTTAGTGGTCTATCTGTCTATCCACCTTCACAGTCTACTAAGAGCTAATAGTACCACTCATGTAAACCAACAACTTTATAGGTTTCTTTATTCTATATCCTTTTATACTATTTTATGTATAAAATTTATATACTCAGAAAACCTCACTGATATTAAAGTTTTTAGTGAATGATATTATTAAAGGTATTTTAAAGAGCTTAAGAGGAAAGAAAGAAATATTACTTATATATTTTTATTAGTATGTGTTTGAAATATAATGTCAACATTCACTTTAGGGAGAGAGTTCAAGTACTTAACATTTCTTGATTCTTTTTATTTCTCTTTCTCTCTTCTCTCTCCCCATCCTTCCCACCTCTAGTTCTCCTTCCCGTTCATGAAAGATTCACTTCCCTGTTTCCTATTGTCTATCTTTTATTTTTTTAAATGGCTTATATGTTTGGTTTCTCCTATAAAAGAAGACGTGATATTTAAGCTTGTGTATCTGATTTATTTCACTTACCATTATGATTTCAAGATTCATCCACTTTCCTAAAAATGACTCAGGTTTATCCTTCTTTATGGCAGAGTAGTATTCCATTGTATATAAGTACCACATTTTTTTTTAACTCTTTGTCTGCTACTTCCAAGCAGGCTGTTTCCAAGATTTAGCTAGATTTAACAAGAGTTGTGTTACTGTAAATATTGATATGCATATACCACTGTGGTATGATATCTTTAGCTCTTTTAGGAAGATATCTGGAAGTGGGGGTAACTGGTTTGAATGAAATTTCTAGTTTTAGAGTTTTTTTTTTTTTAGAATCTCCATACTGATTTCCATAGTGGTTGTACCAGTTTATATTCCCACTGACAACGTAAAAGTGTGCCTTTTCCACAGCAGCCTCAATAGTACTTACTATTGTTTAAGTTTTTGGTGATAGCCATTCTTTCTGGAGTAAGATGGAATCTCAGTATTCTTTAATTTGTATTTTTCTAACAGCCAGAGATGTTGTGGTGGATTGAAAACTGACAGTCAACTTAAACACCACCTGAACTGAATCAGCATGGTGCTGAGTGGGGATGGCCCACCTGAGGACTGTTGCCAGCATAAAAAGGGAACATGGAGAGGAAGAGTTGTTGTTTCTTGGTGCTGTTGGTTCTCCTGTTGCCATGGGTTCTCCGGGAGGAGCTTTTGAGCTTCTTTCCCGACATAACTTGGCTGTTCTCATCCTCAGAAGAGCTCTGGACCTAGTTTTTGCTGAGGACAGCTGTGGTAATTTTTGGGGGATCTCTGCTTCTTACTTCAAGCTGTGCTTCCTGGCTTCAGTGCAGAAGCCTCAACCTACTGCCTCAGATCCTTCATCCCACTGACACCGACTTTATAGTTTCCATCGCTGACCTTGGGGGCCTTCCCAGTGCAGATCCATGAAACAGACTTGCACGAGTCATGATCGTGGGCTCTAGGCCTCCAACTGGGAGGCATTGTCATGGGCTCTAGGTCTTCAGTTGAACTCATGCAGGATATTGCCATGGGATCTAGGCCTTTGGGTGGAGCCTCTAGGTCTTTAGTGTGTGGACAGATTTACTTTCTTTGTGTTTGACTCCTTGAGTGACCATAATAAATAATACTGTAATATTGTGTCCTGCATTGTCTTTTTCTCCTTGCAAACCCTGACTACAACAGTTACTGAGCACTTTTCATCAATCTATTGGCCATTTGTACTTTTTCTGAGATGTGTCAGTTCATTTCAGTGGCTCATTTTTTCACTGAGCCTATTATTTTGAGGGGTCTGATTTTTTTGAATTCTTTGTATATTCTAGATAATAGCCCTCTGTTAGAGGAGTAGGAAGCAAAGTTTTTCCCATTTTGTAGGTTGTCTCTTCACTTTATTGATTTCTTTGCTGTGCAGAAGGGTTCTAATTTGATATAATCCCACTTGATTATTCTTGATGTTATTTCTTATGCAATTAAGATTCTGTTAAGAAAGTTCTTTATGATGCCTATGTCTTCATGAGTTTTACCTATTTTATCTTCCAGCAGATTAAATGTTTCTTTTTTAATATTAATGCCCTTGATCCATTTTGATTTCATTTTGTTGCATGGTGATAGATACAGGTCCAGGTCCAATCTTCTGCATGAGTATTACCAGTTTTCCAACCATCAGTTATTAAAGAGACTATCTTTCCTCCAGCACATCCTTTTGGCTGCTTTGTCAAAGATCAGATGACTTCATGTGTGTAGGGTTGTTTCTTCATTTATTCTGTTCCACTAATCCACATGTCTGTTTCCATGCCAGTGCTGTGCTGTTTTACTGTAGCTTTGTAATATAAATGGAAATCTAGGATTGCGATGACTCCTGCTTTGATTTTGCCCAGGGCTGTTTTTGGTATTTAGGGTCTCTTCTAATTCCATATAAATTTCAGGGTAGTTCTTTTTCCCTAGTTCTGTGAAGAATGTTTTTGTTATTTTGATTGAGATTATATTAAATCTGTACAACAGTTTTGGAAATATGATTGCTTTGGCAACTTTCATTGTGTCTATTAAGGAACATATCTTTTAATTTTCTCATTCCCTTCTCCATCTTCTTTTTTCAGAATACTCTAGCTTTCATTGTAGAAGTCTTTCACTTCCTTGATTAGGTTAATTCGTAAGTATTTAATTTTTCTTGGTTAGGTTAATTCCAAAGTATTTAACTTGTCTTGATGCGATCATGAATGTTGTTGTTTTCCTGATTTCTTTCTCAATGAGTTCATTGCTGCTGTACAGCAATGCTATTGGTTTTTGCATTGATTTTGTAATTTGCCAAATTGCTGAATTTGGTTATTAATTCTAGTAGTCTTTTGGTGGAATTTTTTGGGTCTTCTATACAAAGAATCGTATTATCTGCAAACAATAATTTGACTTCTTCCTTTCTTATGTGTATCCCTTTCATTTCTTTCTTTTGACTAATTGTTCTGGTTATAATTTCAAGTACTATATTCAACAGGAGTGGTTATAGCAGACATCCTTGTCTTGTTCCTGATTTTAGACTGAGTGGTTTCAACTTATTCTCATTTAATATAATTTTGGCAGTAGGTTTATGATAAATGGCTTTTATAAGATTAAGATGAGCTCCTTCTATGTCTATTTACTGTAGGTTTTTTTTATCATGAAGGGACAGATGCTATAGTTTGTAAAAGACTTTTTTTGCATCTATTGAGATGATTATTTGATTTTTCACTCTTGTATCTGTTTATGTGATGTATTACCTTTGTTGATTTGGGTATGTTGAATCATCTTTGCATCCATGGGATGAAGACTACTTGGTCATAATGCATGAATTCTCTGATGATTTATTGTGTTATGTTTGCCAGTATTTCGTTGAGGATTTTTGGGTCTATGTTTATTAAGAAGTTTGGTCTGTAGTTTCTTCATTTGTTGGGGCTTTGTCTGGTTTTGGAATCAAGATAATGCTAACTTACAGGTGTGAGTTTGAATGTATTCCTTCCCTTTCAATTTCACTAATGATTTGGAAGGGTAATGACATAATGTCTTCCCTGAAGTTCTTTAACAGTTCAGCAGTCAATCCATCCAGTCCTGGCCTTTTCTTAGTTGATAGATTTTTAAAATTGCTTTGATTTCATTGCCTATTACTGGATTATTCAGGATTTTATGTCTTCTTGATTCAGTTTTGATAATTCATATGTGTCTAGGAATCTGTCTACTTCTAAATTCTCCAATTTGTTGAAGTAAGGCTTTTGAAGTAGTTACTAATAATCTTCTGGATTCCAGCAGTGCCTGTTTTGATTTTGGCTTTTTCATTTCTAATATCATTGTTATGGGTCTTTTCTTTCCTTCTTTTGGTAATTTTGACTGTTGATTTGTCCATGTTTATTATTTTGAAGAACCAGCTCTTCATTTCATTGATTCTTTGTATTTTTTGCTTCAAATTTATTAATTTCCACTCTGATCTTTATGATTTCCTTCCTTATACTGGGTTTGAGTTTAGACTGTTCTTGTTTTTCTAGAGGTGCATTACTGTTTATTAATTTGAGCTTTCTATGTTTTTCTAACGTAGGCATTTGCAACAATTTTTGTCCTATACATTGTAATATGTTATACTACTTTTGTCATTTGACTCTAGGAACTGCTTAATTTCTTCTTTGATTTCTTCTGTGACTCATTGCATATTCCAAAGTGTGTTATTTAATATACAGGTGTTTGTAAAATTTCCATTTTTGCCAATGATTTATAGTTTATTGTGCTATTATCTGATACCATACATAGGATAATTTTAATTCTTTTATAAAGTTTCCTTGAATAAATATTCAAAAGCTGGAATGCAGTCTGTCTTGAAGAATATTCCATGTGGTGCTGAGAAGAATGTGCATTTTGTTGTAGTAGGGCAGAAGACTTTATAGCTATCTATTAAGTTCATTTGTTTGAAGGTATGATTCAACTCTGATATTTCCTTGTGGATTATTGGTTGATGTATCTCTTTGTGAAAGTAGGGTATTAAGATCTCCCACTATGATCATGTTGATGTTTATTTGATCTTTTATGTACAGTACAATCTGTTACGTAAAGCTGGGTGTACCAATATTCAGTGCAAATTTATTTACCATTGTTATCTCTTCCTACTGAATTGGTTCCTTGATATGTAGTGACCCTCTTTGCCTCTTTTGATCAGTTCTGGCTTGGAGTCTGAGAATAAGTTTGCTATGCTTGTTTGCTTTGGGGATCCAGATGTGTGGAATATTGTTTTCCAAACTTTGCCTTTTAATTTTTGAATTTATTTTTGGGTTAGATATGTGACATGTATGCAGTAAACCATTCAGTTTGCCAATCTGTGTATTTTATTAGTCTGCCAATTTGTGTCTTTTAACTGGGAGGTTGAGGCCATTTACATTGAGAATTACTACTGAAAGGTATTGACTTATTATTGTGTTGCATTATTTTTGTTGTTATTGATTCTTTTATTTTTCCATTTTTGTTTAACTGCTCACCATGGTTGATATATTATTTCTGTTATACTTTTTGGCATTGTTGTCTCTGTCTAGGGTATCCTTGAGAATTTTTTAGAGTGCTAAAGTGGTAGCCATGAATTTCTCAAGATGTTTTTAATTGAATGTCCTTATTTCTCCAAAAATTTTGAAAGATAGTTTTGTAGGATGTTTGTCTGGGTTGAGACTTGTTTTCTTTAAGGCTTGTAACACTTCACTCCAAGCTTTCCTGGCCTTTAAAGTTTTTGTTGAAAAGTCTGCTGTAGTCACAATGAGTTTACCTTTATAAGTGATTTTTGCTTTTCAGTGATAGCGAAGAAAGAAGAGGGAAAAAGTTAAAAAGAGAAAAGAGAAGAAAGACTAGAGAGAGCAGGATAAAGAAAAAGCTTAAAAAGAAAAATGAAAAATACTATTAAAGAAACAAGACCCAAATGGTAGAAAAAATAAAGAAAACCCAATACAAACACTCAAAGAAACAAACACCCCACTCCCAGCCTCTATACCATATAGCCAATGCCCACAGAAGTCCCTTCATGCTGTATTCATAGTCTGATTGCAGACAGCCAAACCAATTTTTTCCCTGTGAACTGCCTAACTGCCTGCCTGGGATTGATGAGGGATATCAATCTCTCTGGATTTGTTTCTTGGTTCCAAGCCATGCTTTGCTTTTGGCCAATTGCTGACTTCTGTCTCTTTCACAAGATCTGACCACCTTAATCCGTTTTGGAAAGAAGATAATGTGGTTCACTTAACACCCAGTTCCTCATCAACTTCTACCAGTGATCTATAACTCCCACTTCCCTCATTTCAAGATATTCCTGCTATCATTTCTACACTCTCCTCCCAAGGGCCACCTGCCCAGTATATCATCAAAAGCCCTCTGCCCCAGGTAACTTTTTCTGTTCCTTCACCCTCAGAACTTTATCCATCACCTGTTTCTGTCTCAAGAGCTTCAGTTTCCAACCCACAGAACTTGGTGAAGATCTCAGACTCAACAGTGGGCCTCCTTTGTCTGACTAGGACAGTGTGGGGTGGGCAGGATTTCATACTGTTTCAGAATTTCCAGTGTTTGGAGAAGCAATACGAAAGCACCCAATCTGGTCCAATTCTGCTGAGTCTTTCCTCTTCCTTTGTGTCTCTAGGATGTGATCCTTGGCTCCCTTATACTGAGCTCTGTGCCACCCCTAGTTAATGGTATTAAGCCTCTCTCTTCCTAGGATGGGGGACTTTCCTTCTAGATGCTGGGTGGTGATGGTGGACAGGATTTTATGGGGACACATGTTCCCTAATTTTGGAGAGGATGATGAGGGGAGGGATCGATCATTTTGTGTTGCTTTTTCACTCTCCCTTTCTCTGGTTGTAGTCCTTTACTTCCCTGTGGTCTTTACCACAGTTAGCTTCCAAGTAGGGTTTTCTCTTCCAGATGGGAGGGAGCATATATAGGGAGCCTATTCCAGGAGTCTGGCCTCTGCAGTGCTGTCTCTTCTCAAGCACTTAGAAACCCTCCTAAGATGGTATGTTTACTAGATAAAGGGTATGTTTAGATGGGGTGGGGGAGCTGAAGAACCAGTGGTAACTCCAATTTCCTTTTTCAACAACCTAAATATTTGCTTTGGTCTAGAGGATTTGTCTTTCAGGTCCATAACTGAGTGTGTCTGCTTCCTTAGTTTCAGAATACCTGCATTATCTGATGTCTTTCTTGGGAATTTTTCCATTACACCTCTTTCTCTAATCAGTCATATTGGAATTAGAAGAGTTTTATATCAACCCAGAAGTGATTTTGATGTGTTAAATTGGCAAAGCTGGTAACAGTTCCTGTTATTCAAACACTGAACTAGGTACAGCTTTGAAGGAATTTAATAGATGTTATTAAAGTCTCTAATCATTAATTGTCAATTTAAACTAACACAAAGTATTACCCTGTGTGAGACTTTTAAAAGAGATGTAAGGAGTGGCACTAGCTGAAGCCTGGAACAGCAAAGCCCATACAGCTGTGCAAATTTGGCACTTCACTTAGAACGTGGTAGGCCCATGCCCAGCATGCCCAATCAGCCATGGACCTTTGGGTAGGTCCCTCGAGGTCTGGTTGGGCCCACGCAGTGACCCCGAGAGGCTGGGGAACTGCCTGCACTCAGTGGTGCAAGCCAAAGCCCTACATGGTGAATCCCATCCAACCATGCAAGCTTGGCACCTCGTTCGGAACCAGGTAGGGCCCTGCCCAGAGTGCCCAATCAGCTGGGGACATTCAGGTAGGTCCTTAGGGGCCTGGTTGGGCCCTGCCCAGTCACCCTGAGTGGCTGGAGAACTGCCTGTGCTTAGCAGTGCTAGCTGAAGGCCTGCACAGTGAACCCCATCCAGTTGTACAAGCTCAGCATCTTGCTTGGAACCTGGTAGGGCCACATCCAGTGACCCCGAGTGGCTGAGGAGCTTTGGTATACCACATGGCATGAGCTGAAGGCCTGTATAGTGTACTCCATCTAGCTCTTGAGACTTGGTATGCCACTCAGAACCTGGTAGAGACCTGCCCAGCAACCTCAAATAGCTGGGGAGTTTTGGAGGGCCACGTGAGGAGGACACTGTGTGGTCTTCAGCACATGTGGGGTGTGCTGAAGGCCCAGCCAGCCTCCTCCCCACATTTAAGGAGCCTTCAAGTGCCACTAGGGACCTGGTAAGGTCTGACTAATGACCCGCACTCAACTAGGGAAACTTCCTGCAGTATAGACAGATATCCTTAACCCAGGAAGCAACTGAAAACTTGTGTTCAGCTTCTGCAGGGGAATACAGGAAAACGACAAAACACAAGAGCAAAATGCAATCTCAAATCTCCAGTCCATTCCAAACAAGCCTAGGAGGCATGGGCATAGAAGGAAAGGTAAGCCATACACCTAAAACTTTGGAAATGATAGCAACTAAAGTAAAGAAACAACTCCATGAAGCTGTAAAGGAACTCAGAACAGAAATAACCTCCCAGGTAAAACAAGAAATGATAAACGTAATAAAAGAAATGCTGAACACATCTAAAGAAGACATAGTTAAAAAAAATTGAGGAGCACTGCAAAAAGATAGAAACCTTGAATGAACCATATAAGAAAGAAACAGAATGCATGAAACAGATTCAAAGGGATATCCAGGAAATCAAAAATTCCATCGAAAGCTGGCAAAACCACCTTACTGATTGTGAAGATACATTTTCAGACCTCAAAGACAAGATTGCAACTAGTGAACGGGAAAGGAAAGATCCTCTAAAAATAACAAGGAATCAGGAAGTAACAATTCAACAGTTGCAAGATGATGCAAAGAAAAACAATATAAGATTGATAGGTGTAAACGAAAAAGAAGATGACAGCACAGATGATATCAAAAGACTACAGAACTAATAGCTGAAAATTTCCCAAACATGGGAAAGGAAACTGACATGCAAATAAGTGAAGCATAGAGAACCCCAATTAGCCATAACCAAAATAAATCTACACTCAGGCATATAATAATCAACATCCCAGAAATTTAACAGAAGAACAGAATATTAAAAGCTGTTAGAGAAAAGAGACAGATCACATATAGGGGAAACCCATAAGAATTACAGCAGACTTTTCAACAGAAACAATGAAATCAAGAAGGGAATGGAGTGAGGGATTTCAAATCCCGAAGGAAAATGACTTCCAATCCAGATTGATGTACCCTAAAAAACTGTCCTTCAAAATTAATGGAGAAATAAGATACTTCCATGACAAAGAACAGCTGAAGAACTTCATGACCACCAAACCAACCCTGCAAAGAATACTGAAAGATATTTCAGATAGACATAAAAATAACTATGACTTCAGGAACACCAACAGAAAAAAAACATTAGGCAAGGCAAACAATTAAACAGAGGGGAACAAAAATAAACCAATATATATCAGTTATATCTGTTAATGTAAATGGCATCAATTCAACAATTAAAAGAAAAAGACTGGCAGAATGGATTAAGAAACAGCATCCACCACATGCTGTATACAGGAAACCCATCTAATCCAAAAGGAAATTCCCAGACTGAAAGTCAAAGGATGGAAAACAATACTCCATCCAACAGGAACCCCCAGAAAAGGCAGGCGTAGCATTTTGTTTGCAGACAATGTGAACTTCAAGAATGATCAAAAGAGATAAAGAAGGTCACTACATACTAGTTAGGGGAAAACTTCATGAGGAAAAAATAAAAATCTTAAATATATATGCCCCAAATACAAGAGCATCCAGTTATATAAAATAAGTATCAATAGAAATGAAAAAATCAAATAAGCAATAACACAATTATAATGTGAGATCTTAACACCCCATTGACACAAAAAGACAAATCAACCAGACAGAAGATCAGCAAAGAAATAGCACAACTGAATCAAACTTGTGAACAAATGGACTTAGTAGATGTGTACAGTGTTCCACCCAACATCAGAATACACATTCTTCTCAGCTGCAAATGGTACATTCTCTAAAATAGACCATAAACTAGCCCATAGAAAATGCTTAAATAAATGCAAAAGAATTGAAATCATTCCATGAATATTATCTGATCTTTGTGCCATGAAACTGGAAATTAATGACAAAAGAAACTGAAAAAACCCCAAAACACATGGAAATTTAATAATATACTCCCGAACAATCAGTGGGTACCAGAGGAAATTAAAGAAGAAATTAAACAATTTCTACAAGCAAACAAAAATACAAATACAACTTATCAGAACTTTTGGGATGAAATGAAAGCAGTCCTCAGAGGGAAATTTATTGTGGTGAATTCCCATATGAGAAGAACAGAACAAACACAAATAAACAACCTGATGCTACACCTCACGCATCTAGAAAAAGAGCAAATCAAGCCCAAAGCCCAAAGAAGGGAGGAAATTATAAAGATCAGAGCACAAATTAATGCAATAGAGACTAAGAAAACAATACAAAAAATTAATGAATCAAAGAGTTCGTTCTTTGAAAAATAAATAAAATTGATAAGCCCTTATCCAACCTAATGAAAAAAAGGAAAGGAAAAAACTCAAATTCATGCAATAAGGGATGAAAAGGGCAAAATCATTACAGACCTGAGGATATACAGAAGATCCTCAATACCTACTTTGAAAACCTTTACTCACATAGGTTTGATAACACAGAAGAAATGGACAGATTCCTAGAAACCTGTGACTTACCAACGTTGGATCAAGAAGATGTAAAACTGCTGAATAACCCAATTTCAATTAATGAAATTGAAATCATAATTAAAATCTTACCAACAAAGAAAAGCCCAGGTTATGATGGATTCACTGCTGAATTCTACAAGAAATTCAAGGAAGACAGTGCCAACACTCCTCAAACTCTTCAATGAAAATGAAAGGGGAGCAATTCTGTCTAACTCATTCCTTTGGTATGAGTATTACCCTCATACCAAAACCAGAGAAAGACCCAACCAAAAAAGAGAACTACAGGCCAATCTGCCTAATGAACATAGATGCAAAAATCCTCAGTAAAATACTGGCAAACAGAATGCAGCAAATCATCAAGAAGATTATACACCACAACCAAGTGGGATTCATCCCAGAAATGCAGGGGTGGTTCAACATATGCAAATCAACAGACATAATACACCATATCAATAGAGCCAAAGATAAGAATCATATGATCATTTCAATAGATGAAGAAAAAGTTTTTGATAAAGTCCCACACTCATTCATGATAAGAACCCTGCAGAAAATCAGAATAGATGGTCTTTACCTCAATCTGATAAAAGTTGTCTATGACAAATCAACAGCAAGCATCATATTAAATAGTCAAAAACTGAAACCTTTTACTCTAAAATCAGGAAAGAGACAAGGATGTCCATTATCACCCCTCCTATTCAATATAGTGCTGGAACTATTAGCCAGAGCAATTAGACAAGAGAGAGAAATAAAAGGAAGAAGGATAGGAAAAGAAGAAGTTAAATTGTCATTATTTGCAGATGACATGACACCCTACATAGAAGACCCCCAAAACTCCATTGAAAGACTTCTAGGTGTAATAATCAAATTCAGTAATGTAGCTGGATACAAGGTCAGCACTCAAAAATCAATAGTACTCCTGTACACAAAAAACAAACTCACTGAGAGAGAAATAAGGGAAGCTACCCCCTTCACAATAGCATCCAAAAAAAAAAAAAAAAAAAGAAATACTTAGTAATAAATCCAGCAAAGGAAGTAAAAGATCTATTTAGCGAAAATTTCAGTACTCTGAAAAAGGAAATCAAAGAGGATCTTGGAAAATGAAAAGACATTCCTTGTTCACGGATAGGAAGAACAAACATTGTAAAAATGGCCATTCTCCCAAAATTGTTATACAGAACTAAAGCAATTTCAATCAAAATACAGTTGGCATACCTCACAGATCTAGAGAAATTATTCTTAAAATTCATCTGGAACCAGAAGAGACCTAGAATAGCAAAGGCAATTCTGGGCAACAAAGACAAGGCAGGGGGCATCACAATCCCTGACTTAAAGATATAGTATAAAGCTACTGTGACAAAATCAGCATGGTACTGGAATAAAAACAGACCTGAAGATCAATGGAATAAATTAGGAAATAGAACCACAACTACAAATACACTTAGCCACCTTATCTTTGACAAAGGGTCAAAACATGTTTACTGGAAGAAATATAGTCTCTTTCTTAAGTGGTGCAGGAAAAACTAGCTTTGCATATGCTGAAAACTTAAACTAGACCCATGCCTATCACCACACACTAAACTAAAGTCAAAATGGGTCAAAGATCTAAATATTAAAACAGGAACACTAAATCTGCTGGAAGACAAAGTAGGTAGAAATCTTGAAGACATAGGGGTAGGCAGAGAATTCATGAACAAAAATCAAACTGCATGGGAAATACTTCCCAGAATCAATAACTGAGATGCTGTCTTATTAAAAAGTGTTTGCATGTCAAAGGAAATCTGCAACAGAATGAAAAGAAAATCCATGAATTGGGAAAAAATCTTAGTCAACTGTCCCTCAGATAAAGGACTTCTATCTAGAACATATAAAAATTTTTTTAAAAATCAGACTGCTGAAGTTCAAGGACCCAATCCAAAAATGGGCATCTGAGATACACACTTCTCAGCTGAAGAAATACAAATGGCAAATAAATACATGAAGAGATGTTCAACATCATTGGTCATTAAAGAAATGCAAATTAAAATAACACTCAGATTCCATCTCATTCCAGAATGAATGGCCAGGATCAAGAAAAACACCAATAACAAATGCTAGAGAGGCTGTGAGGAAAAAGGAGCTCTCCTGCACTGTTGATGGAAGTGTAGACTGGTGCAACCACTGTGCAAATCAGTATGGAGATTCCTCAAAAAGCTGAGCTTGGAAGTTACATTTGACCCAGGTATTCCACTTTTGGGCATATTTCCAGAAGAACTGAAAACAGCATACCACACAGTGATATATGTGCACCCATGTTTATAGCAACCCAATTTGTAATAGCCAAATCTTGGAAACAACCTAAGTGCGAATCAATGGAGGAATGTATAAAAAGGTTGTGGAATTTTTATAGAATGGAGTTTTACTCAGCTATAAAGAAGGATCACATTGAAGCTTTTATAGTTAAATGGATGCGACTTGAGACTGTACTCATAAGTGAAATAATTCAAACTCACATATGTAAATACCATACTGTCTCCCTAGTGTAAAAAACTGAAAGAGTAAATAAGATACAAAATCTTCAATAAATATTGTTAAAGTGTAACAAACTGCCCAAAGGGGAAAAAATAACTCAGGAAAAAAGAGAAAGGAAGGAAGAGAAAAAAAAGATATAAATTTGTACGTATATATTTAAGATAGTTAAGATGATTGTGTTACTAATTCTATTAGTTCTTGGAACAAAACAGTTAACATTCATAAGATTAGATCAATTTTGCATGTTTATATGTGGCAGTCTGAGTAACTTTTTTGAAGATAACTATGGAAAATAACAACCTTAGTTATGTTCCTACTGCCTTGTTTAGCAAGCCTGTGTTGTTAATGTTTCAGGCTCTTTGCATTGTTATTTATTAGTCTCTTTTGTTTCTTGTTTTTCTTGTAATTTGTTATGTTTTGTTTTATTTTTCCCTCTAGTACAGAAAAGATAGATGCACATGTATAGTCTTATACCTGCCTAGAACTTCTCCTAAAGAGTTTACAAGAATTGATTTTATTATGTGTGATGGTATGAACAGCTACTTTGAAAAAAACCCAAGACATTATGGTAACCATTGGTGATTTCCTATCATCTTGTTGTGAAGTCCAATAATGCTTTTATTCTTTGTTTTGATTGGTTTTAGTGTTTTAAAACCCAAGACATTATGGTAACCATTGGTGATTTCCTATCATCTTGTTGTGAAGTCCAATAATGCTTTTATTCTTTGTTTTGATTGGTTTTAGTGTTTTGTATTATTTGATTTCAGTATGTGTGAAAATGTGGATAGCTATTTTGAAGAGAACAAGAGATGCTACAGTAACCATTGTTGATTTTTCTATTGTCTGGTTTTGAAGGTTTGTAATGCTTTCATTCTTTTGTTTTTATCAGTTTTATACTATTTTGTTTTGCTTGAATTCAATGTGTGTGAAGATATAGACAACTATTTCAAAGAAAACAAGAGACATTATAGTAGCCACTGTTGATTTCCTGTTGTCTTGTTTTGAAATCCTGTGCTGCTTGCAATGTTTTATTCTTATCTGATTTGTTCTGTTCTGTTTTGTTTTGTTTTATTCTCTTTAAAATAAAAAGAAGAGATCTAAAGATTTTCCTGAGCTTAAACTCCAATCCTGTGGGGTTCTAGCCTATTCATTTTCTTCCCTTCTTGGTCATCTATCTTAGTCAGACCTGAAGGTTACTTCAAGCCATATTCCTTGCAATAGTCCCATGTCTCAGGTATCCTGATGTATATGAACTATGCCTTATACACCATATGCTTACTCTCTTGTATACTGTATTCTTCCCTGAAGACTTAACTTTCACTCTAGTCCTTATTCTTGTTGCCTGAAGAATTTCCTTTAGAACTTTTTATAGGGTAGTTCTGCTTGCAATGAATTTTAAATTCCTTTATCTGAAAATATTTTTTATTTTATCTTCATTCCTGCAGAATACTTTTGCTGCCTATAAAATTTTTAACTGATAAGCTTTGTTTCTTCCCCATAGAACTTCAAAGGCATTGTTGTAGTCTTCACTTCTCCACGGTTCCTAATGGGAAACTATTGTCATTTCAATCATTTTTCTCCTATTTGTACCATATAATTTTTAACTGCTTTCAATATGTATTCCTTATAGTTTTAAAGAGTTTGATTAAGGTATGAGAAGATAGGGCTTTTTTGAACTTGTCAAATTTAAATTGGGAGTTTACTGAGCACCTCGAATTTGTTTTTACCAAATTTTGAAAATGCATGGGCCATAATTTTTATAAAAATGTTTTTAACCTAGTATTTTTTCCTTTCCTTTAGTATTCTGATTACGTGCACTAACAAATTTTTATGGTTTTTTTCTCATTATGTTTTAGAATTCTGTTATATTTGTTACAGTAATATTTTGTTACATGCTTGCAAATTTCTTTGTCCGGTCTGTTGCATAACTTTTTCATTTTAATGGTATTTTTGTTTTCTACATGTTAGATTTATTTTAACGTAGGTAGTTTTATTTTCTTTACAGTTACTCCTTTTAATTTATTTTTCATTATAGTCTAAAAACATTCTTTCCTATGCCAAGGTTTTAAAGATATACTATGATTTCTTCTAAAGGTTTTAGGTTTTCTTCACATGTATTTAATCAGTATAATTTATGTAAGAACAGATATAGAAATATACCTAGATTTTTTGCATATTAATAATTATATTATTTTTCCAAGTGATGTACAATTTTGTCTGCATTGTATGTCATCTAATATGGGATTCCTCTTGTTTAGTAAAGTCTTTACATTAGAAAATAAAAGTCTCCACATAGACAACCGTTCTGGGATCCAACCAAGATCAAAAAGGAGGAAAACATCAACATGATACGATTTTATTAGGATTATTTAGTACCAGATTGACTCTTCTAGATGTTCTTTGAATTATTTCTAAAGTTTTGAAGTTTTAGGAGGGATGGGGAGGTGGTACATACAGTTTCTTTATGCTGGTAAACTCCAGGGGAATGGGTGCTAATCAGTTCATTTTGTAGCACTCCTGAGGCCACTGAAAAAAAAATCTCTGGCTCAGTCTTTTCTCACTACTTTCCTGCTAGTAAAAGCTATGAATGTAATTATGGGTGTTTTCTTCATGGGAATGAGATTTGAACTCCAAATTCCAACTAAACTTGAGTATCTCAAGCTCCACCCAGGTCTCTACTCATAAGAAGAAGCACTTTTTTCTCCCCAGATCATCTTGGCTCTGAGTGGAAAACTACAGGAAAGAAATTGAAATGCCTTTGGACACTTTTCCCTAGACTGAGCCACATTCACAGCCAGAAACCAATTCAAAGGTTGCTCTAACTTGGTGGAAACAATTGGCAGTTGTGAATGATGCACTTAATCCTTTGGCTGTTTTGATGACATTAGAGCTAGTGTATTCAGAGCTTAAATAAACTTCAGTGATCAGGAACTTTGGGGCAGTAAATGTTACATTCATGTTCAAATTATTTCTTTTTTCTTGTTGCAGGAGAGTTAACAAGTTCCTACTCTGTGCAGTGATCATTCCTTCAGAGATTCAAACAATATTTTAGATTGTGTTCACAGAATAAAAAAGAACTGGTATGAGCAATTTCCTGAGAAATATATCATTTACCTTTTATTATTGCCAAATTGGCTTTTGATTTTAATAGAGTCTGATAAACCATGCTCTAGATTGAAATAACTTTTGTTTTCTTGATAGGCAAAATTCTCCTTAAGCCGTCATATTTTCTGTAAATCCTTCTTCTTATGTCTATCTTTTTCTCCATTAAGGATATTGATAACTGCCCTCAAAAGATCAAACATAAACACACACATCACAACCTTCATCATCATTGTCATCATCATCATATCATCATCTCACTATAAAAATGGAACTGGATTTTTTTGTAAACCTTCCCATCTTCCCATTGAACTTTCCTTTGCTATTTTACTAGTTGTCAGCCAACAGTCTACATTCATGTTTCATAGGTGACAGTTCTATTAGCATACTACTGAGTTGACCCAAGACAATAAAGACTGATAGGATTGATGAAAATTATAGGCTTTGACTTTTATAACGTCTTCTCCCCACTTCATGCCATTTTCTTTTTTGGCTGCTCCAGATCAGTGTAGCTAGGTGTGAAAGTGGTACTCTGCAGAGGAAGCCCACTGGACCAGGTATGAGCTGATGACCAGGTGGTCATCTTAGTCAAATGAGTTTTTCCATCACTAAAAATCAGGGCTCACAAACTTAGATGCCAGCAGAGCTAGTTATTTTGGGTAAATGTAGTAGGCAAGCCTGATGAATTCTATGATAAATTAGAGAGTTTATTTTAATTCCTCTACAACTCCTATGTAAAGAGGAATGTTCTCAAATTTGCTTGATGTCATGGAAAGGAAGGTCTTAGTGTTTTGCAGATACACCAGGTATTTATATTTTGAAAAAAGGAACTATCTTAGTATCTAGGTATTGACAGCTAATACAAAAACTCAGGAATTAAACTTTCTGTGGTCTAAGTGAAATATGTCTCAATCCCTGGGTCACCAGTTGTAACCTCTAGACCAACTGGTATTTAAAACCTCTTCCAGTACTGAAATGTTATACTTTAATTATCCAAAGGTTCTAAATTGAAGAAAGAACTGGTATTTGAATGTGAGAAAGATTTTCCTGGCATCCTGCTCTTATATTTTGAAACAGGTGACCAGCAGTAATTGTGAAACATCTTTGCAGTGATTTTGAAGAATAAGAGACATGTCCTGCTGTCTGCCATTAGTTACGAGCAGTTTGCAGGGAGATGGAGGAGATGTTCCTTGGCAATTTTTCTCAGTTGGGATGATGTGAAAATGGCACTTTATGAGTTTTGCTTCAGATGTTTTTAGATCCTTTTAAGGAAAGGAGGTGGTAGCTTGGTTTCTAACTCCCAAGACCCCTCCCAACATGATTCCTGGAATCAACCAGGGGGAATCTGCAAACTTTAATTTAAAGGAACAGTTTGCAGCTTCCCCTCTAAGGTTTAGATTAAATTTCATAACTTGGAACAGAAATCAGGGCAGCAGTTGGAGTGTGGATAAAAATGTCTGTAGCTCTGGTTTGCAATATGCTAATCAAAACCAGAGAGGACAATAAATAAAGGTGGAGATGAGTGGTGGCAAAGATAGGGGACTTTTGACCTCAATTTATTTTCATCATAATTGCCTCCTAAAGAAAACTGATCATGATGACCTGGGACCATTTTCTTTTGGGTTAAAAATGCCTAGGAAACCCACAAACATCTTTTATACAAGATGTGTGCTCAAGCCAACAGTTAGCAGTTCACAAGCAGAGAGAATTCAACAGACTTACTGATTGCATTGGGATAAATACTAGGACTTTTATTTCAAATTAACCACAGCAAAGTAAACAAGTCATTGCTACCCTTAGAAAAAGACAGAAGATAGAGGAAAGAAAACAGTATAGAAGATGATATATTTGGGTATTAATCAAATGTATTCCAATAGCACTATGCATGATAATGAGAGAAAAGGAATTAGATTGAAGCCCAGGGAAGTTGAGCTTTCCTATATCCATTGCCCAGCATTGACAATTAGCATGGGCCACTGATAGTGAACCCAGGTACTTTTGATGGCTAGAGGTTAAGATAGGGTTATCTGAGATTATATTCTTCTTCATCACCATTATTATCACCAAGACTTTAAGTGCTAATCTATATACTCACTAAGATGGGTAGAGGCCAGAAAGATCTAGTTATATACCCGACATAGTGGTCATGTGTTCCTTTCGACTTCAAATTCATTCTCTCTACTTATAACCATGTCATGTATTTTCTATGGGGGACCACTCTTCCAACATTGTATGCAGTTTTAGTGGGCCTCTTTATATACGTGGCCCAAAGATTGGACTAAACAGGGACAAGACTGGCTCTCTGAGGAATTTAACCTTGAGAAAAGTGACATAAGGGAGAAATCCAGAGATCATCTTGGGACAGAGAGTGCATGCATCCTCTAATGCTATTCTGAGCCCTATTTTATCTGAGGTCCAAAACTTTGATCATCTTTTTCTGTGCCTTGCAGAACTATCTCAAAGCCTTCACATAGAATTTCCTTTACTTCAAAACTAGTTAGAGTTACTTCTGTTGTTTGCAACCTATCTAAGAAACCTAAAAAAGGTATCACTTTCTCACCAGCTTAATTATGGTGGTGAGAAGATAGACTAAGAGTCCCGAGAAAAATTATTGGAATCAATAAGTGAGTTTTATGAGGTTACTGTGAATAAACTCAGCACATAAGAATCAATTGTAATTCTACATACTGGCAACAAATAATTAAAAATAAAATAACATACAATTTACAGTAACATTGAAGATGACAAATATTGTGATATGTCTACTAATGTATGTGTGCAATCTCTACATAGATATTTATAAATCTTATTGAGGTGAATCAAAGGGGGATTAAGTAAGTAGATATTTATGGTAAACCATTAAATTTAGTCAGGGATAGATTTCTGAAATAGAATCTCAGTGCTGATGATGATTTCACAAGTTGATCTTTTTAGATGTGAAAAATAGGAAAATGAGACTAGAAGGATAAAATGGTCTATCCAAATTAGTTGAAAAATACCTTGGGTAACCTTTTCCTACCACCAACTTGCTGCCCTCTGCTGCCAATCTAAGCATCGCTATACCTGGGACTAGACCCATTGTTCTGGTCTCCCAGGGTCTAAGCTCATACAATACTGGCCTTTAGCTGGCTACCACTTTGCAGCGCATTCTAGTACTCATGGAAAATTAATAGGTTGGTTTCACTATCTATGGGATTCTTATTAACCTTGAATTAAGAATATAAATCCAGGATTGGTAATCTGCTATTCTCTGACTCTGAAAGTACTAGGTCCTTACTGGGAGACTGACTACTTGCCCATAACTCAAAGGACCACATTTCAAACAAGAAGCATCTTTTTGTTACAGTTTTGTGGTGTCTGGTCACAGACATTGTGTCAACGCTACTTCTACTCTTCCTTCTGGAATGACCAGACTTTAGTAACCAAACTCAGACAGAACTACAGAATTCCACCCCTCCCCCACCCTTGATTTTCCCTCTGCTGTTTTTTCCTCTCTTCCATGGGTTATTTTTTCCAACTTGGGAGACAAGGAGAATGTGTATCCCAGGTAAAGTGAGGAGGGAAGGGGGAGGAGCTATGACACAGACAAATCAAAAGAGCCCTTTGTGCTCAGGGCACATTATTCCTGGAATCTAATCAAGTGCCCCAAAACCCAACCAAGCTTTTCAGACAGCACAGAAGCCAGTCATGCAGGCCTCTTGGGCTCTGCTTTTTTTTAAAGCTTTATAGGGTACACTGAATTATTTGGTTGGGTCTTTTCAACCGTGTGACATTTGGGTTTTCAATGGCACAAATGGTGTTGATCATTAATTATTTGGACGCTTTAATTAAAAAAAATCTCACTGTGGATTTATGAGGGTCTGCTGGGGGGCAAGGACAAGGAGCCCTTTAGTGATTCTCTCATTTGAATGGGAGTGTGGGTTGTGAAGGTCTAGAAAGGGAGGCTATAGAATCATCTTCCAGGAAGGTCTTAAACCCAAGTTAGGGTTTATTTGCTGGAGGAGGGGCTTACAATGAGGAAAATAGAAAGGAACACAAGAGAACAGAATTCTGGGACCTGCCAAATGCACTAGGGAGCAGGATGTTGAATGAAAATCAATAGTCTAGCGGGAGCTCCAGGTCTGAATCAATACTTTCATATCAAACCAGTAAGTTTGGGTTGGGATGGGGATAGGACTGGTTTCTGGAACATTTGATTAGCTGAAACCAGAAAGGGTCTCCATAGAGAGGAGTTTGTGAGATGAGTGTTGAATACCCAGAGGGACAGAATTAGTGTTTTCTTATTTCAGAACAGTGAGGTAGTGAAGGTATAATAACCAGTCTCTTCCTTGCAGGGGCATTTTGCAACCTTGGCCTTTTTCTTGTAACCTGGAATGCATGTCCTTTCTGAGTCACACTCACACTGCATGTCCTGATATCCTGAACAAGTTCTCACACTCCCAGAAAATTGTACTGGTGGGTGCCTCTCTGCAAAGGTTAATCTCAATGACAAGTGATTTTGGGAAAGGTTGAGAAGCCTGGGAAAGGAAGTAAACTCTTCTCCAGAGATTCTGGGAATTCCCATCTATTCAGCCTCTTGAATCCAGGAGACTCAAGAAAAAAATTTAGCACTTTTAAAAGATACTCATGAAAAGCACTTATCCTTGACATAAGGATACATGGTAATGCTATATGTAAAAAGGACACACAATGATTTGTATGCACATTTTTACTGGTGTCCTCACGTGGATTGAAAAAAATCACTTCCACTTGTAATAATCTAATACAGAAAAGAAAAATAATACAGAAAATTTGGGCCTCTCTGAAGTCTATCTTTCTAACTGAATAAAATTCTTTAGGAATTATTCTATGGTACTAATTGATGAGACATTATTTTTTTATCCTATATCACAAAGAAGAGAAACTGAGTCTGAAAAGAACTTGTACAACATGTGTAACTGTATTAGATATTGGTGGGCTGGAATTTAAGCCTCCTGGAAATGATATTTGTGCACAAAGGCCTCACAACCTTGCCCACAGAGTTATAACACTATGCTCTCCAGATGGTGCTACAGGGGAAAGGGCCAGAGTATTTATAAGTGGATTCTTTGTTCTTCTTTATAAGTACTTCTCTTCAAAGATGACCTGTGTGCATCTAATCTGGAGATGAGGAAAATGAAATTTACTACGATTTTTGTAGCAAGTCTATCTGGGATGTTTAGTGGGATTTCCTCTGTCCAAAATTAAGGACTAATGGTCAGGAAAACTCTGAAGATTAACATGGCCCCAATTATTTGACAATGGGATAATAGAATTATAGACTAGAAAGCATAATGTGATAGATTCCCCTGACATGAACATATTAGTAAGCTTTCTGGCCTCTTCTTAGCCTCAGTAGAACAAGTAGGGAGGAAAGTGACTTTGGGGAGGAAGTTCAAAGCCAAGGGGTAGGAGATGGACCATGACTCTTCCCTCAGTGGGTAGCGAGGAAAGTGGGCCATTATCGTAGGAATACCTGGGATTCGTGGTACTGTGCAATCTACCCAACCAGTCAGAGAAGAGAAGGCAACATCACCAGTGGGTTTTAGCAAGTAAAAGTACATGATTTGGAAAATGTGTTCTTTTACTTTGATTTTCCCTATAGGAAGAAGCCAGGGCTCTGTTTTGGTATGAGGCTTACTAGATGTGGTATTTATCCCCACTGAAAGGAGTTGAAAATTCTGAGCAGTGTAATTCTGGCCCCAGATACCTGGCTGGACAGATAATTAGATCTATACCTAAACTCAATATACTGCATTATAACCAAGTTTTATCATCTTTCTTTTAACTTATGGCTTACAGGTTTCAGCAGATTTCAGAGTTTTCTGGTGAGGAAAGAGAAGACCAGCCTATTTCAGAGACACTATCAGGGGACCTGAAGCAGAGCAACTGAAGTCCCTTTCTCTGGAATCATCTTTGCCTCACAGACTTGTATTGTTCTTTCCATTATAGCTCAGTGTGAGACTTCCTCAGAGAAACGTTTCTGAACTCCTAAGTCTAAATAAGGTCTTCATGCAAGGTCTAGAAAAGTGTCCTAAAGTTCTCATTATAGCACTTGTTACGATAAAACACAGATACAAGTGTGGTACACTATTTAATCCTTCTATCTTCCATTACATAAAGTGGTCTTTGACGAGAAGGACCATGTCCATTGAGCTCACAACTAGTTTCCAGCACCAAACAATATTAGTTGAATGAAAGGCCTTGTCAGGAAACCCAGTTTTTGATTGAGTTCTACTGCAATATGCCTATAGTGGCTCTAGAATTTCTGAGACTCAATGGCCTTTTCCGTTAAATCACTCTTTTGGAATAGACCATCCTTACTGCTTCTTTTAACAACACCCCTCTATAGTCCATTGGAATCCACCCATGGGTAGATCTGTCTTGGCCAGCTCCCTCAGCTCTTTAATTCACTTCTCAAATAATTCCCACTTTCCAGCATGTTAATGATAAGAAAATCTTTTACTGTTGAATCCACAGTTCCCTGGAAGAAAACAATAGCTCACAGTTCTTAAAACTTCATTCTAAAAATCTCATTTGACATTTCCTTGTTTTCTTTTTGGGTCTCTCTTATTCCCCTTTCCCCCAGGCCACTTTCTACTCTCTACAGTCTCCAAAAGTTCTTCATTTTTGTTAGAGTCATGTAGTACTTTCTCAAAGAACCTTGTCTAGTCAGCTGTCTCAGCACATGCAGTTGCTGGTGTTTGGATATCTAGTGAGCTCAAGTTCGTTGGGCATCTTTTCAGAATCCACATTCACCAACATTATGCTCACAATATTCCCTGTCAGCAGTGAGCATTTACACTGCGGGAATTAGTAAATGCTACAAATTAGAATATTTTTCCCTTGGTGAACTACTTGTTGAACATTTACTAACTTACCGAGGCCTAACCTCCTCCTCCTGCCAGGTTATGTCTTAGTTCAGGAAATTGGTTGAACCCAAAGACCCTCATTAAACATCATTAGGTACAGTGGCAAAAGACGAGAAAGACTCTTATAAAATGGAAGCTGTATTGGTCAGGTTTCGCCCAGGAAACCTCTGCCAGGTAAGTCAAGAGAGGAGCCTTAATACGAAAAATTTGTAACAAAGATGGTGATAGAGCTAAAAGGGCCAGCGAGTGAGGTGAGGTATAGATCACCAGCAAGTGGCTACAAGTGACTAGAATGGCCAAGAGAAAAAATGGTCTAACCAGGGTTTAGGAATTGAGACTGTAGAGGGGTAGGCTTCCTGTAAGAGTAAAATCCCCAAAAGACTAAGCTCAGCCACCATATTTCCAAAATCAGATAGAACCAAAGGAATACGTTTTTCCTTCCTCCACTGTTAAGCTGAGGCCTCTTTTTTTTTGGTCGAATTTAATCAGAAGCCAGATATAATGGGGGTTTGGAAAACACAGCTGACAGGTATCAATCAACCTGTCTGATACAAAGCAGGACAGAAAAAGAATCAGCAATGAATCTGACAAAAGATAGGTTATTCCCTTACTAACCAATAATATTACAGATCAGATGTCCAATGCCTTCAAAGTTACCACCAGTCATACTGATTTCCTAGAGTCCCAGAGTAAGCCTTATTCTATTAACTCAGGTAATTCCACTGAGTCTGTGCCTAACTTCACTTGGCAGTGAATAGTAATTAAGATCCAAAAATTTAATGACAGTTTTGTTATCACTTTATAAAGTTGATCTCAAGAGTAAGGAACGGTTATGTTTTATAGAAATATAAAACTTTTCTAGAAATATGGATGCTTTTCCATCTTTTATTCATGGGGCTCAAATATCAGTGACCTAAGAAGATTCTCTTTCTTTCTTTTTCCTGTCTTCTTTTTATACATTCTTCTGTCTTCCTTTTATACAGCTTTTCGTGTCTCCCTTTTATACAATTGTTTATTATTTTCTTAGAATCTAGCTACATCCTAAATGTAAAGGTTACAAAGATGTCTTACAATTTGCCCACAAAGAACTCAAGGAAAGCAGACGAATACAATGTAGTGGTAGCATGCACGGACAGAAAAGGCAGGATTCACAGATTAAAGGAATAAAAATGCTGCTTCTTGGCCTCTTCCACTTGGGCTGGTTATAAAGGCAGATCAGGGTAGTGGGGGCTCTACCTCATAGTTTCAGTGGCTCTCTGGCTCTTGGACACTTTGGGGATTAATTCTATTCTTACTCATGAGGAGTGGTCTTCCCCTGGGTATATCACTACATGTACTTTTCAGTAAATATGATTACCTGCTAGAGGTTAATTCTGTTATATCCATGAATACCAAAATTCAAAGATGCTCAAGTACCTTTTATTGCACAGTATTTGCATATAAGTTGTGAATACCCTTGCATATATATTTTTGTAGTACTAGAGCTCAGGGCCTTTGCACTGAGCTACATCTCCATCCTTTTAAAAGTTTGTTATTTTGGGGACAGGGTCTTACTAAATTGTCAAATTGCCCAAGCTCAACTTGAACTTTCCAATTTGTGATCACCTTGCCTGAGCCTGCCAGAGTGTTAGGATTAAAGGTGTGCACCACCACACCTGGATTTTGTCCTTATAGTTTAATTCATTTCTAGGTTATTTATAATACTTAATACACTATAAATGCTTTGTAAATAGTAGTTATACTAAGTCATAACCTGGATGAAGGAGGGAATTATGTTGAGAATAAAAATCTGTATATGTTCAGATGCAAAATATTTTTGAATATTTTCAATCCACAGTTGATTAAATTCATGGATGCAGATCCCATGGATACAGAAGACTGACTACATTTCCCTACTTGGCTCTCTGCTCATCTTTCCATAATGGTCTGGTTTGGGAATGTTTAAGTGACTCCAGTGTCTTATAAACCCAGCGAATGACAGAGGAATTCTTCCTGGCTGCAACGTGAGACTCCATTTCAGTCAAGATGGCTCTGCTGATATAAGAGACCATTCTGTGCTGTAGTGTGTTTATATCAGCACCTTCTTGGAATGGTGGCCTTCTGTCTGTCATTCCAGAAATTCCAAGGGTGCCAGAGTTACTCAGTACTTCCCACAGAGCTCAGCCCTTTGCTCTATACATTTGTAGAGATTCAGACAGACCATGTGATTTGAAAGTGGTAAAGGTGAGAAAGTGAGAGTGAGTGAGAATGCGGATGGCATGTGATGAGGGTCTGTATGGAGCATGGTGGGGAGAGCCTGGGAAAGAGGAAAAAAGGAAGGAAGGAGGTGAGGAAGACAGGGGTATAGGAGAGAGGAGGGAAGAGAAAGAAAGAAACAGAGAAGAGACTCTTAGCTGTCATGAGCAGCAAGGACAAACAGTAGTGAATGGGGAGATATTAGAGAGGATTTCAAGACACTGTGTGCTGTTCTGGGGAAACCCCTTTGTAGAGTTTCTTTAATGACACTTTAGAATGAGCTGTGCCATTCGGTTTTGTGATTTGGGGATGCTTTGACTTGTGGAGGTGGGATTCTAAGAGACCCATCTGTTCAAGTCACAAAGAACCTATGTTATGAGAAGTTATGAATCCCCACAGAAGTAAAGTGTATGTAGTGATGGACAGAATCCTGGGGGTAACTCAGGGAGGTTTGGGGCCTGTCCTGGCATGGCAGCCTGCCCTCCACCTGCATTTGGATAAGTCACTCATTGCCTGCTAGCTGCCGTTTCCTCTTCAGCGGGGATGATAATACTGGCCAACTACCCAGTTTTTATGAGGCTCATATGAGCACAGTCTGGTGAAAGCATCTTATACATTGGAAAGTGTTACAGCTATATAAGGAAATATTATTTAAATGACATTTCTGGGTAGGGTTAACCGCCTCCTACACAGGGAAGGTCAGCTTACTAAGGCCACCCTCGTCGATGCAATGGTCCCAGCTTGCATCTTTTATTTTTCCTTTAACTAAATTGGAAACAAACCCCTCATTGCTTGTAAGTGAAAATTGCTAAAAGGTATATCTACCTTAGAAATGCTTACAAAAATTTCATTCAGCTGGGTTAGAAATTGTCCTTATTGTGCAGGAAGAAGCCATAAAAGACCTCTCCAGAAGGAGGTGTATAATTCAGGCCTTGAGGGGTGCAGGCTGTCTAGGCCACAGGACCCTCCAAAAAGCAGCAGGGAAAGGGTCCTTCAGGGGTTCATGGGTGTGTGTGTGAGCTGAGTGCGTGTGTGCACACGTGTGTCTGTGTGTGCTGGTGCACATTTATTAGAGGATGTGGTGGTGGCTGAGAGCAGGTATGTTTCCAGGGCCAACAAACTGTTTACTTTTAGAGAGTAGAGTTTTCCTTGGCTCCATTGCCAGCCGCTTTATCTGTTTTCATTTTAAAGATGTGTTTCCAAAGCACCATTTCCTGAAATCTCTTGGCTGCCGCCAGGTATGAGATTCACAGTTGCAAGTTCAGGGAGAAGGTGAGCTGCCGGGGAGCAGCGGATGGTGCCAACTGAGGCCTGGCCAGGAAGCGAGCGGGCCAAAGCAAGGACCCTCCATGAGAAAAGCTCTCCCTGCAGGCCTGACGGGAAATTCATGCCAAAGAATTTGCATTTGAATAATCAGACTAAATTTTTATTGCTGAGAATGGAATATCGAGCTTCAAGTTTAACAGAGCAACATTAGTGGAAGTCAGGGTTCCTGGATTCACAAGGAGCCTCTTTGTTAATTCTGCTCACGTCTCCTTGAGTTTAGTGGCCACTGCGTCTTATCATGATGGTTAGTGTACTGTGGCTGTATGGGTAAGTTTGTCTCCCTTACCCCTCCAAAATGTGTGAGCTCTGACCTCATTTCAAATTTATTTGTGAACTCTCCAGTGTCTATTGCAGTGCTGAGCACATAGTTGGTGCTTAATTGATGTTGGTTGCATAAATGATCCAATGATGAAGTCCATTGAACTATTAATGAGGTTCTGATGCAAGATTCATTCAATCTACATATATGTATTGAGCATCTGATACATGCAAACCCTGTTACAGGTATTGAGAAGGGACTGATAAAAAATTTTTATGTAAGGATAGTAAGAATAACCCTAAAGATGAATTCCTTTTTTTGTTTTTTTTCTCCACTTTGTATGTCCTTGACTGTTAAGATCTTCTTGGTTATGATCAAGTCCTGGCCTTGTAATTTCCACATTTCTGGCCTCTTTTCCCCACTCAAGGCCTATCTTGGGTTTTGGGACATAAATCCTGTGGAACTTCAATAGCAGTTGAAATAACCCCAGGTTATTTAGTAAACTGGGTTTCTTTCTCAGCTCTCCTATCTAACCTAAATACTCAGCAACAGAAATTTTTCTAAATCCCTAGTTGCTCCCCCCACCAATTCCCTGCTCATGTGACCCCAAAAGACTTAATGAGGATTTGTGGGTGCACATTATACAGAGAGAATTATTTCCTTAGCTCAAAAAAGGTAAAACTTTCTAACAGAGCTACCTAATCATGAGGCAGATTCAAGAAGAAAGAAGCTCCTTGCTACTAGAAGTCCTCAAGGAGAGAGTGGGTAGAAACGTGGTGGGCTGTGCATGTGGCTTCTACCTAGTACTGTGGAGAGAGAAGCACAGCACTGTGACCCCTTAGAATCTGGGAAATCAGAGTTCATACATTTAGAACTCTGGCATGGGCCTTGGTAATTAGGTGTCAGGTTAGCTGTTCAAGTCATTACCCTCAAAATACCAGAGGAGCTGTACTACTGTTTTCCAACTCTTTCCTGTCTGCCAGCTCTGAATTTGCTGACTGTACCCTGATGGATAGGAAGGTGGTTTAGTCTCCTGCTAACAGGTCAATGATGGCTGCTGCTGGAGGCTGTGTTAAAGGCCATCTGAAACAATGTGGGAAGCGATGAGCATTTAGAAGTCTTCCGTGGCTGGCAGCCTGTTGGATGCAAATTCAGTGTCCCTGATCAGCTCAGTTCTCTTTCTCTCTACGTTTCATAAACACAAGACATTTTGTTCTAATTCTTTCACTGATTTCTACTAACTTTTCTTTCCTCCTCTGGTCTCTCTGAATAGTTCTGGAGTGTGGTTCTTTTCTTTCGTGTGAACAGTCTTTTGTAGGACTGCTTTTCATAGAATGGCACATTGGGACTTAAGTGGTAAGACAGAGATAAGGTCTCTGGGAAACATCTGTTCTTCCCTTTCTCCTTCTGGACTTTTAGCAACTGGAAAGGTAATGAGGTCCCAGGAGGTCTTATTAAAATGCTAATACTAGGCCAGTGGTGGCTAACCTACAGCATGTGTGCCACTGCAGGATGTTTGTATCACTGAAACCTCTAAAATGTTTGCCACCACTGTGCTAGACCCTGTTTGGTGGCCAATGCTTGTAATTCCAGTATTCTGGGAGTGCCGAAGTAAGGGAGTCAAAAATTAATGTTCAGCCTTGGCAACATAGTGACTGATGGAGATTCTTTCTCAAAACAGAAAATAAAAAGGGCCAGGGATGTACAGTAGCTTAGTGTCCAAAGGCCCTGGGTTCAATCCCCAGTACTGGGGAGACAAAGGAGGGGGACAATACCCAACCTCCAATCAGGAGGCAGTAATTCAAAAAACAAGCAGATCATGATTGTAGAATAACTATGTCTATCTTTCCCTCTGAAAGTGTGGGAACCTGACTAAGGAAGCCAAGGCAAAAGAGAGAGGAGTCTCGCCACACGACAGAGAAGGGGGCTGAGTGTGGAGGGGTGGAAGGGGCCTTCATTCAGGAGATGGAGACCCTAAGTGAGGAATAGATTTGACCAAAGACATAAGAGAGAAAAGCACACTTTCATTTTTTCTCAGTCTACCTTCAGGAGTCCTTAAATGTTTGTATATATATATATATATATATATATATATATATATATATATGTAAACATATAATGATATATATAAAATAAAATTTTTTTTTATTTATTTATTTTGAAACAGGATCTCACCATGTAGACCAGAATGGCCTTGAACTCACTTATATAACCCAAGCTGGCCTCAAACTCATGATGATCCTCCAGGTTTAGTTTCCGGAATGGTGAATTACAGGCATGTGCCCCCATGCCTAGCTATAGGGGTTTCTCTAGGGGTGGAGTCAGTTTCCTCAAATTGGAAAATTAGAATAGATTATGGCCAATGCTGTTTTACAGAAAGATAAAGCATTGCAGAATTGGATCTCAGCCACTGAAGCCAAGTCAAGGTTGGTCAGTACCCCTTCCTTGACTTGTGTTTTTTGGGAAAAAAATGATAATTTTCTCCTTCACAGAAAGCATAGGAAATACAAAAGGATGTTTTGGATTTCTATCTCTAGATAGACATTTTTTTATTATATATCTTCTCTTGTCTTTATTTTCAACATTTTTTTTTGCCTACATAATTTCTAGAATAATACAGATACATTTAAATGCTTGAAAAATAGGATGGAATTTTATCTTTTCTATTTATGGGATGTTTGTATGAGAAAGAAAGAGAGAAAAAGACAGAGAGAGAGAGAGAGGGACAGACAGAGGAGAGAAATATTTAGGAGAAATTGCACATCTCACAATGACTTCATTGACAAATGACAAATGTTGGGGCTACCTACTCCCCTTTTCTAGGTTTCAGTGTGACAGTAGCTGGGTGTCTTTCTCTGAGGGCGAAGATGTCCTGTGAAGTCATATTATCACTGAGAAGCACAGAGGCTCAGAATGGAGCTGTAATCCTGTTCTCTGTTGGAAGAAATTGTCAATGTATTTTTTTTTTCAACACTTTCAAAATCCCAATTGTTTATAGTAACTGGAGATGGCAGAACCTGGCTGAAGTGGGAAGGCTGAGTTTTATCTAACCTCTAATTTACTTCTCTCAAGTTTGTCCAAGTTCCTGAGACGCCTTTCCCTGTAAGTTAAACCAGTTTGTCAAGGGAAATATAAATTAAGAGCTCTGTTTCTGAGTTAAATGGAAACTTGGGCCACAGAAGGTGATTTTTGCTATGCGCCTCAGATCTCCAATATAATATAGGAATTGGAATTGGTGTGGGACTTAGATTTGATGGATTCTAGAAGAATAACTCTGAAGAATATGAGGGTTATGTGGAGTCAGAAACCCACTCTCCCTGAGTCATCAGAGCTCTTAATAATCAGGTTGGAAATTTCATGGCATTATTGAAAGGGGGAAGTCTCTTTCCTTTTAGACAAAATGAGTCCTGAAACTATCCACGTTCTCTAATTGGATTCCCAGACAGACAAGCAAAAGGTCATGCCCAAACCTACAACAGTGATGCCACGATCATTCCTACATTTATTGTTGAAAGGTAGATAAACTTCTAGTACTACATGACTGTCCAATTATGGATCTATGAGCTGTGTGATTTGGAGGACATGCAATTAAGGAATAACTCTGGCAAAACTGAGTTCCTAAAACAGTGTGGAGCCAATGAGAAGTAACATAAATTTTTCTTTGCAGCAATAGAAATAATGACTGCAGGCTTTAAGTCTTTGTTGTGAAAGACAAGGCAAATGAAAATGAATTCTTTAATGAAATAAAAGGGGCTGAATTCCTAATGTGTACCTCCCCAGTCTGATGACCATCAAACCAGTATTTCTCATGGACCTTCATAAAGGTTACCTATATAGAACACACAAAATAGATGATGAGCAAGGCTAACAGAAAGAATAACAGCCTGAAAACTATGATTCTTATTCGGTTAATTATGAAGAGCTACTACAGGAACTTAGAAATAATTCAAGATCTTCAGGAATAGTATTTCTCAAGAATGGTTGGTAGATAATCCAAAAGCAAAGTGTGGTTAAAATGCATTTTCTAGGGTTTTCCTTCCAAGTACACTTGAAGCAGAGTTTCTGGGGGTTTCCAGAAATCTGCATGTTAAACAAGCAAGCTATTGCCATAGCCTGAATGGAATGGTATATAATCATTAAATACAGTACCTGCTGTCTTGACTAACAAACACAAGTCATATTCATATTGAAGAGGCTGCTGAATTTATATAGCTCTGGGTTCCAATATACTTTCTTAATCATAAGACAGTGTTTTCTACAAGTGTTTGGTTTTAAAAAATGGCACTTACACTTAGACAAAGCTGGCATCCATAATATAGAACAAATAAGTGTTTGGATGCAGCTGAGTAGACATTTAATAAGGTCCTCCTTGTGCTGAACACTGAACTTTTCAGAATGATCCAGATATTGACAGGGTCTGGGCTTTGGTGAAGATCTTAAAAACTCCAAATTCAATTTCTTTTCACCTACAATTATCTTCTAGGAAATACGAGAACAGCCATGTTCTGATCTATGCAGAGTAGGCTGCCAGGAAAGGGAGTAGGAAATAGAGTAGGGAGAAGACTCTGGAAGTAGGAGACTTGTTCTGCAGATATTTACGTGTTGCAGTGTAGATATGTTACAGTAGAAGTTGTGGGTTGTACTGGAAGTAATGGGGTGAGAGGAGCCCTGGGGTTAGTGGGGTGGTTAGCTGAGTGATCTGAGGCCTAGAGGATTATGACTTAGGGATGAGGTAGGAATTGGCACCTCGCTCCTTTGTGAGGCTACTCTGATGCGTGACTTTCCCTTTCTGAGTGCCAAGTTGTGAGATTAGCAACTTTGTGGTGGGACTGATTCTTTGGAAACTGGCAACTCTTTAGTGTCCCAACACCACCACGCCCTCCTCCTTTTGCCCTGGAAGTTGCCTACTGAGACTGCGCATACTGCTTGCTTCTCCTGGGACAATGACTTGGGTTGACCCTTGCACTAGAGCAGTCCTGGGGTTATTTCAGGTCAGTTCTCTTCAGGCCAGTGTTCCAGGGTTTGCATGAGGAAAAATTCAGGTCCCATCACTACTTCTACTCCAGTTTCTTGAACAAGTTAGGTCCAGTATATTATAGATCCAGAAGGAGAAATTTCAGAGAAGCAAAACAGTTGTGCTACTCAGGTTAAATACACTATTTTCCTCTAGAAAATAAAAAAGAATGGCATGTTTTTAAGTAATCATTGTCTCGGTGTTTGGAGCAATAAAACTTTCTCGTCTCCTTTTGTATATTTGTGCACAGAGAAGAGTTCAGAGCTATTGACTTATCCCTGTCCCCGAATAGTTTACTCACTACCCCCTCTGTCACCTATAGTGTACGCGAGTACTGAGTACACACCTCACTCCCACACACCAGGGTGTTTTCAGGGCAAGGTAGGGCTGAGATAGTGCCAGATACTAGAAACAAAAGGCTATTATAATCTTGGTCTTTAAAGCCTACAACCCTAGGGGGATAGAGTCAAAACAGAATAACATGTCTGGAAGAACCGTGTTAGAAAATATTCACCCACGCATAATCAAGAAAGAAAATGAGTGGGAAAATGATGAGATTTTATCTTTCACGGGTGCTGGAAAGATAGGCCCTGCTTCCTACCCACAGTACCAGGAAGGAAGTGTCTGTGCCATGAGTCTTGGCAGACAGAGCCTTACTGAGCCTTACTTTCACATCTCAGAGGGGTTCAAACAACAGAATGGGGGCTATGTCTGTAAATATAGTAAAGGAAGCCCCAGGCCTAAACAAGTAAGTGGCAGGAATAAAGGACAACTCAGCAGTCATTGACTTGAATTAATGGCCATTGTTGACCAGATGGTGAAATGATAGCTCATGTGGATACGTGGTCTAAGGTCCACTTAGGCTTTAGACCTCTGTGAGTACTGAAACTTAGTCGCTGGCTTAGGGAAGGTAAAGCATTCTTTAAAAATTGAGTTCTGATTTCACTGGAACCAGATCTCAAACTATAAAGTTAGTTGTTACCACTCCCTTCTATGTCACCCATTGTATGCCCCGCAAAGACATATTTTCTGTGTACTGTGTGGGAGTCTACAAGCTAGCTCATGCAGCACAGGAAAGGCTGCTGAATGATGAAGACCTGGCTGCCACCTACTCTATCAGTTTTAGACACTGTGATGCTCTTCTAGACATAGACCAGCCTCCAGGTCTTAACAGGTTTCAGAGTTTGGGCCAAGGAAAGGGTATGTTAATGCTCTCTGACTTCAATATTTCTCTTGAATCTGCATGATTTGGGAAAATATGACTCATAGCAGATGAGAAATATAATATTTGAATATTTCTAGGTTCACTCATTCTGGAGTAAAATGGTCAGACTTACAATGAGCATTTAGTTTAATCTTGAATTTGATCCCTTGGATAAGTTCCTTCTGCATAGCAATTTCAAAGTGGGGTGGAGTAGTCAATTTATGCCTTTACTGGGTGGACATCTTCCCTAGAAGTCTAGGAAATCTCTTACAGATTTCAAAGGCTTCTTAACCTTTTCTGACATTTTAAAGCAAACAGAAACCCTGCCAGATAAAAGTGAGCTGAAAACAACAGTCAACTTGATGTCCAACTGAAAGCCTGGTTCCTCCAAATTCCTTCCCTTTTACATACTCTGCATTATGAAATTGTACCACAGAACACTGATGTCTTTCTCTACACACACACACACACACACACACACACACACACACACACACACTGCTAGACTATCATGGCTAAAATGAGCCAGGGCAAACTGTCAATAGGACATGGTCCAGATAATATTTTATCCTTTTCTCTGTTATTAAGGTTTTAAGGGTGGGATTCAAAACTGGGAGGATTAGAGCTGAGCTGTTGGGAAATTTACAGCTGAGCACAGCCTCTCTCCCTCTTGCTCTCATTCACTCTGTCTCCCCTCCCTCCCCTTCTCTTTAACAAGTTAGCAGCATGTGGCTTGCCCTTGTTCCAGCAGCAATTATTAAAATAAAAAACACCTTTGGCCATAAACACAAGTGAAAATTGAAACATGCTCATGAAATTTTATTATTTTTTGCTTCAACAACTTCACCCTACGTGGGGAACTTTATTTGCCTCAGGAGGTCTTTAGGTTAGGTAATGAAAAAGCATGAAGGTGGGCAGTCCTAAATTATCAGGGTCCAGAGGCAGCTGGGAATTTGTATGCATCTTGGCCTTGGGCCTGCAGAACTGCTCAAGTGTGGAGGCTTCCATGTGCTGCTGGAGGCTCACTTCCTCCCTCTCACTCCTTGGGGCCACCCTGCCTTTAGGGTCATGTTAAGGGAGCTTTGTGTTGAGTGGGTTTTAAGCCAATCTGCCCTTCTGCTGGCCTGCTGGATGCATATTCAGGTCATATGGCTGTTCTATAGATTTCCTGGAGTTTTCTTTGACTTTAAGCATTTTAAGCTCTATACATATTCAGATCTGTGTTCCCCATCACAAAATGAAGGAGGAGAGGGGTGGAAGGACAGAAGAGTCACAGTAGAGAAAAAAGGCCTGCAACCTAAGAGGAGTGGTCCAGTTGAGATAATTTACTTCTGAGAGAACTGGCCATGCTATCTGATGATAGTCTTTGTTCCTAAAGAGAAAAAGGACTTTAAATACAGGAAATTGGTCTTTATTTATATGACAGAAATGCATTTCTATACCATTTAATTGAGATTTTTTCTTCCAGTCACTTCTAGGCAAAGCTGGTCCCAAATATAGTCACCCATTCTGTTGTATAGCCTGTCTCTCTCTCTCAGAGATGATACACAAGGCATGGAGCTAAGCCTTCCCAGACAGGTGTGATTATTTCATGCTGTGACAATCTTGATGAGCAAGGCTCTGTGGAGCTCATTGCTATGTCATCCATGGAATGTGTTCTTTTTCATCATGACCCAAGGTGGTGCCATTGCTAATTAAGGCAGCAGGTGGAGAAAGGGATGATGTGTAAGAGGCCAGTGGAGTATGCAGTCTATTTCCTAAGGGAGATTCCAAGGTTCTGGTGTTTGGCATGTGAGTGTATATCTCACATTAGTTCCTTGGTCACACTTACTGAAAACTGGAAAATCCAATTTTTTAGCAAATAGCAATATTCTCAGCTAAAATTTTTTTATTAAGGAAGAGAGAAAAGATATTGAAGGACAAAGAGCAGCCTCTACCATAGCAATTAACTAGAGACCAAGGCTTACCTGTCTTAATGGCCTGTGTTGGTCTAGTTCCTTTTCTTTCCCTTGTCGAATGAATTTATGTCCTCATAGAAAATCTGTGCTCATCATTTCCTTTTTTCATTTGATCTTTATGGCTTTTTGGTAGTGTCCTTCCTCCATGCTTTCCTATGGGTTTTTGTTCTTTATCCCATCAAAATTATCCTTGAATCAACTATATGCAGCCAGCTGCATACTGTCGACTCAGAACTGAGTCAGAACTCATATGGAGAGAAAGAGATCAAGTCTGTTGACCCCTGTTGTAATTTTAACACAATTGTTTTTAAAATTAAGGAGCTGGGCACAAGAGTATGTGCTGTTTTACATGGTTTATGTTAACTTATTGATATGGAATGAATTCAACCAATTTCTCAAAGCCTTTCTGGTAATGGATGAGGGCCAGAATCTCCTTTGGATTCTGACTTGCTCAGGGACTGTGTCTTTCGCCCTGTGTGTGCTGCATGGTTGCAGCCCCTCCTCATGAGCAGGGTGACTCACATTGCATCACATCTTCCTTTTGCTGTCTGCCGACTGCTTCTTTCTTGAGCCATGTGAGATATTTCTGGCTGCACCTTGTCTAGCATAATTAAATCTAGTAGGCCTCCTAGTTGACCACAAGAGTGTGAGTTAAGCCCATTTATGAAGTACGAATTGATCACAAATGCTTATGATATAGCTTTCCCAGAGGGCTACAGAGACCATAAGCAAAGAACTTCCTTATGAAAACTGGAAAGGGAAGTCAGTTGCAGCATCCCTGGAGATCAGCAGCACCTTACATGGTGCTGCTTACTTGGATTAAACTCTAGTCTCAGCTGGTCATGATGATCCTCAGTGTTCTCTCAGAGTCTTCTTGTTTTGAGAAAGTAAAGAAAACCAAGATGATGTCATGTCATGATGGGTTAATGCTTTACATTGACTCTTCATTTTGACTGGAGACATAGAACAGAGCTGAATTAACTGAGGCACATATTTTCAAAGGCAAATGCAAAGGTTAGTGGGCTGGGGTTTTTTTTCTACCCTTCATTCACAGTGTGGATATATTCACATGATGGTCACAGAGGGAAATTAGAGAATATGAATGATTCAAGACAAATCAGCTCCACTGGGGAAGTAGGGCTCAAAGAACTTGTTACACTTTGGAATAATTTGTATATAGGGAGAGTCAGGGAGCATGTGAGGGATGAGGCCTGGTGTTAGTAGAAAATACTCATCATCTGTTTTTCATTTATTGTGCTGGAGAAAGGACTTGGGCTCCATTTCTCTGGATTGGAAGAATATATCTTATTCCTCCTTACACATCCCTTGCCTATTTCCTGACCTTTCCTACCTCAACCCCCAAATAAAGTATGAAAACTGCTTCTGCTTATTGGTGCAATCATATCCAATTCACTACTTCTTTGGCCTTTCTCTTATACTAACTAGTTGAGAATTTACCTGCCTTTCTTAAGATGAGATCTTATATCTGAAATATTGGGGTTAGAGAGGTGGAGAGAGTGGTAGGAGGAAGATCTATCAATCTTTCTGAACTCAAGAAGGCTTAAATCCTACAACACAGAAAACCGGAACCTATATTTTTTGACAAATATAAAGTTAATGCTTCCTGTGATCCTTATCTGAGCCCTGTTTCCAATGTTATAGGAAGTTGGAGATGGAGCAGGGGAAAAGAAGACTTGGCATCTGTTGGCTCTATGCCTGGCCCTGCGGGTTATGTGTTCTCCTAAAAAAAGTCTTGGTAGTCCCTACCTCCGTAGATAGAAGGCCCTCTGTGGAGTGTTTCACTGTCATTCTAGTATCACGATGTCATCTTGTATTGTATCTACAAGCAGATAAATAGAGAAGAAAGGGGAAAAGTGAAGATCAAGAAAGATAACTCAAAATGAAAATACATTATGTGACAAAAAAGCTAAAGTGCTAAAATATACATAGGCGTGTTAAGTGAGTTGGGCACTTCCTCTGTCTTTTGCCTCTCCTGCATTCGAATCCCAGTTTTGCCTTCTTCTAACTGTGCAGCTTTGCATAATTCTCCTGACCTCTCTGCTTAAATCCAATTACAGTAATTATCTGATAGGAATATTGAAAGGACTGTGGCTGGGACAATATGCTCAACACCCACAACCTAATGGAGCAGAGGCTTAATGTAACTCAGATTCTATTGGGTGTTAGGTGGCTCTAAAGGCAGAAATGGCATGGCAGAAAGGGGTGGCAGAGGAAAGCTGCTTATCTCACAGAAACCAGGAAGCAGAGCAGAGGAACTGTGCTGAAGAGAAACAGGTGAAGGGCCATATATAGTACCCCAGGCAACACCACCTAGATATGCCCAGGAGCGTGCTTTACTAGTGTGCTAGGCATTTCCTAATCCAATGAAGTTGACATATCAGAAATAACAGTCACAACAAGTAAATAAGTTATTCTTTAGTACCAAGCAAATAGATGAATATTATTTGTGAACACGACCACAGCTGCCATCATCACTGTTATTATGAATATAGAATCCCAAGAATTAGGCTAATAGGAGGTCAGACTTAAGTGTGAACAGGTTTCTGAGCTCATTCAGGCTTCGATGGAGATTGCAGGTATAGTGAAAAGGCTCTGAATTGAGAAATGATTTGCTTGAGTTCTAGTGGTAGCTAAATGTGGCTTTGGGCAGTGCTTCCTCTCTGTATTTTAGTTTAAATAGGTATCAAATAAAGGGTTTGATTTTCAATGGTTTCCAAGTGGCTTGGAGGACTCCAGGAGACTAACCTGGGTAGTCGTTACGAATGCAGATTTCCTTTTTCGCTCCACCTCTCAGGGATTTGGTGGGTCTGAGAGAGAGCCTGCGTTTTTATCAAGTGCATGCTTTGCTTTTCAGGCCCAGCCATTACTTATGTCTGAGATATGACTAGTGCTTGGACTTCCCAGCCTCAGTTCACCTTTGAGGACTTAGTTCTAAAATGCCCTGTTGATATTGCAGTTGTGTGAAAAGGTTTGAAAGATGACAATTATTTGAAAAATAAGCAAAGAGGTAAAAGTTAGCTGGCAGAAATTCACGGAAGGATTCCCTTTTATCCTTTGTCTCATTAAAAGCAAAAAATAAAACAAACAAACAAACAAAAAACAAAAAAACAAAAAAAACCCACAAGAATTTCATCCCAAAAGCTCACCAGGCTTCTGTTTGTCACTGACTAGAGATTTCTGGTGAGCATGCCTGAAGTGCTGTTCTCTACCCCGAGAAACAGATCCAAGTCTCTGGGAAAAGAACTGTCCCAGATAAGCAGGAAGAATCCTCTTCCCAGAGCCAGTTCCAACACCTCCATTTCCTTTGGGCCAAATGCTCATTTGATTAACCAGAGTCTTTGGCGGCCAAGAACAGAAAGGAGAATCCATCTTGTCACTCGAACACAGGGTGAAGCAGTTCTCAAACCGTCCATTGCTGTGTCTTTCCTTGGCAAATAAGATGGCTCTGCTGTAATCACACAGCGTCTTTCTCTTTAATCCAAGGAATGAAACAGAAAAACAAAAACAAAACAAAAAAATGGTGCTTTCCACCATATAAACTGAAACTTCTTTCATCCATTGAATGACATGGTTTCTTGCTCCTTCCCTTCACCATGGGGACAGGGTGGAGTCCACATTCCCTGAAGGAACCCAAGGTCATGACATTCATGGTGAACAAGCTGCAGCCTCTAGAATACATTTCCAATTAACACGCACAAAGCGTTTCCTACTGTCTCTTAAATTATGGTTCTATATTTATCTCTGCCAGCACACCCCTCCTTCTCTCCCAGCTCCCCCTACCCGTGATGCCTGCTTCCTCTTTAATCATTTACAGAAGTGTTTCCATGTTCTTTCTTACATTTTCAAAACCAATTTTGTTATAAGAAGAATGTAATTGTTGCTAACATTTTGATTTCTGTGTTCAGTGAGATATACATGGCATTGAGATTTTGGGGTATAATTCCTTACTTGTTTGTAAGCTTTCTGCTGATAGGCTTTTAATCTATGCAGAATTTCATTACTGTCTGATTTACAACCTCCACATACAAAAAAGGCTTTCCCAGTATCAACTTTTTCCTTTTTCTCTTCCACCTCTACCACTTTTCTCTCTGTTGCACTAAATATTTCTGCTTTCTCTAACTCTGTCCTCCATGTCCCATCTTGTTAACACCTCTTATTTTTGAGTTTCAGTGTCCCCATCTGATGACAACATATTGGCTTTATCCTCCACTACTATTTACTCCTTCAGAGCTTCTTTTAGAGAACTGCTATCTAGGCAATGAGGGAACTCATTCTGTTGCAAGAGTTATACTGTGGATCAGAAGTTACATTGGCCTCAAAAGTCCCCTCGGACCCTGAGACTGTGATTCACCAGGGCCTGACCCTGAGTCTTTTGAAAAATGAAAACATACATTGACTTCCTAAGTGACCAGAGTCAGTGCAATGTAAACAGTATGAGTTTTGCACAATAACTGCATAATAAGGTATCTAAACTCTGGGTGTGTATGCATGTGTGTGTGTGTGTGTGTGTGTGTGTGTGTGTGCATGTGTGTGAGACTCTCTTTCCTTTCCCTTCTTGTTCTCATCTCCACATCAAGGTATCAGTCTCTTGGAAGGCAATGCCTACCAAACATAGCTCTTAGTGGGTTTCCCCAAAAGTGGAAGATTATGCTCTTTAACTCCATCAATATTTAATATCAGAGTCCTTTTTTCCTTTTAACTCTTCTAGTATTTATTCTTCCTGCTGTTTTGAGACCTTTTTTCTTCATTCTAACTCACCTGCTTTTGTATGCCATATTGTTCGCTCCTCTAACTCTCCATGCAGGCAATGCCTGTCCTATAACCTTGCCTCTGCATTCTTACTTGTCAAAAATTTGTCTGTTCATTGTGGCTTAAGCATCCTGGGTCCTCAGAGTCCATGTTTTGGTGGTGTGACTGAAGCACTAAGAGGTTAATATGACACATTTTTATCTTTAAGGCAGACAGATGATACTGCATTTGAGTCATGAAGAAAAATGATATATGGTGGGAAGTTTAGATTCTTAGAAAGTTTAACAAGAAATTATGAACAGCCAGGGAGCAGTTAAATCCCCTCAAGTTACAGCTTGCCTGCAGGAGTCAAAGAGCACTTTGCCTTGCTTTATTAAACATGAGGGAAACATCATTTTCCTGGCTCTAGGCCTCCAATAAGTAGCCAAAGAAGGGGAGACCAGCAGCCCCCAGTTGATTACATGGAAGCCCTTTTGCTAGAGCTCTCTTTTGCTATTTTCAAGACCATAAGATTCTCATTCCATCTCTGTGTGTTAAAAGTTGACCAATGCCTGCTCTAGTTTGCCCTTACTAGAATGCTTACTAGCTGTTTGACTTGTAATTTTGGTAGGCTGAACTTGAATTCTCAGCTTCAGGAACCTAAACATGAGTGGATTTATATCCTGTTTTCAACTCCTGAAAGACTTGTGTTAGCTTATAGGATCTGGGGTGAGATGGATGAATAGGGGATTTCAGAAACCAAGGAAATTAGAAATGATGTTCCTCTGTTGTAGGGTTTTAATTGGCCCCAGTGAAGCCCCTACATTTACTTCTTGACTTAGATTCTGCCCAGCATTTAGTCGGGAAGAAGCCTCAAATTAGTTTTGAAAATTTACCTGCATATCTCCATCAAAATTTGGATGCTAATTCCCCTTTTCTTTAAGTTGGGCCTGGCTTTGTGATTGCTGTGATACATACGATGTGGCATATATTAGGCTGTATGACTTCAAGGGTTGGGTCACAAAAAACTAATTGGTTGTGCTAGTTCTTTCTCTCAGCTCACCTTCCAGGGAACCCAGACACTATGTTCTGAGTTGCTACATGAAGAGGGCACTTGTGGGCTCTAGCCCTGGCTCCATCTGGTACCTTACTTGATGGCTAGCATCAATGATGAAGGAGTCTTGGGGTGATATCTTGTATTTCATCTCTCCCAGTTGGTGCTCTGTGGAGCAGAGATGAGTTGTTTTCACTGGGACCCATAAATATTTCAGATTTAAGAGGAAAAGAAATGTTTCAGACTGGTGAGTTTGGAGTGGCATCACACATCAGTAACTGGGACACATTTATTTTTTTCTTTGCCACCTTCTTCCCAAAATGTGTAAATACTCTTACAATTTCTGAAATTCCTAGTTGTGATCAAAGACCCTCACTCCTGAGCATTCTGCTTTGAAGATGGCCAGCTTCCATGAGTGGATTCCATGGGACAAGCCCTGATCTGATTGCTGCCAGATATTTGGGAATAAGCTAATCACTGACTCGTTACTTCTTTACAGTGTAGCCTGAGATAAGTGAACCACAGGAATCCTTGCCTGCTCATGGAAGGCTATGCTTTTGACAATGACAGGAAGAAATGACCTATGAAGATCATAAACGTGTAGAATGGTCCTCTGCTCCACGACATTATGGGATTACTCTGAAATTCTAGACTTCTTCCTGGTCCATTTAAAGTGGTATTTCTCCTCTTGCTGTTGACCAGAGAGAAATTGTTACCAAGTAAGGAAAACCCATGAAAAGAATTCTCATCCAGAGAGGGACTGCTTCTTGGTCAGTTTCTCCTGAGAAACAATGAATTGGCTTTAAGAGAGAGGGAGAAGGCCAAAGTATGTTGTGAAACCAAAATAAGAAAGAGAACAAAAAGAAGATGAGAAAATAATAAAAAAATTGGATCTTTTATAAAGGCCCAAACTAACTGGTAATTCTGAAAATGTAACATATGATGATACGGCTTCATAAAGACTTGTGCTGGGCATAAAGACTTTTGTCCTGACCCTAACTATACTCTCTCTTCTCTTCCTCAGTTGGCCCAGGTGAAGGATTATCCACAGGGGCTGACAGGCGCTCTGGTCCCACAAATCTGGGATTTTTCTCTCTTAGTAACAACACTGCGGGTTGTGGCCGGTCTTCATTTACTAGACCTCAAATGCCAGCTCCTTAGCCTCACCCGTACTGGACAGCTTGATTGCCAGATTTCTTTAGCAGGAGCCCTCCTGCCACCTCCAGGTTGCGTTTTCCTCCTCTATGGAACCATCTCTGGTGCTCCCATCACAGAGGCATTTGGGTTCCTGAAGTTCTTCCCACATGTCTTTGTTCTCTGTATGTTTGCTTCCCATGAGTCAATTTTTAATGATCTAGATTGTTTAATTGGGTCCTCCACCCATTGTATTTGTCCTTTTCAGTATCCATCCTATGAGTTCCTCCCAATTGTCTGGTTCCAAACTATGTTTATTTTGTGATCTGTCTGCCGGGCTTATTAGATTCTGTCTCAGTAAAAAGGACAAGATAGTACAGAACAAATACATAGTAGGTATAATTAACACATGTCCATGGTTTAAAAAAATACACACACACTTATGTGAATATAGTCTCTGAAGGATACAGAGGGAAGCTTCCTGAAGGGATACTGGGCAGAGACTTGGCACAGGCATGGAGAGATATTTTTCAATACATAACTTTCTGTGAGGTTGAACCATAGGAATGTATTCTCTAGTTGATTATTGGAAAACCTGGAAAAGGTATACAATGAGGTAACCAGTATTACTTGTACCTCAGCGTGTGTGTGTGTGTGTGTGTGTGTGTGTGTGTCCTTCTAGGGCTATTCTGTAACAATGTAACTATGCACAGAAAGATGGAGAGTATGTGGATGGCTGGAGAGTGTGTAAACTCTCTAGTGCTCAATTGGCCACAAATGGCATTTACCATCTTGCATGTTAGTGTTTTTGTTTTTGTTTTTAACCATGTATTTTGGAGATAATTTATTATAACCTTGCTCATAGCTACATCTGTCTTATGATGACTGCATTTTTCTTATTGTATAGAAGTGTCACTGTTTATTTAACTAGTCCATCATTACTGGACTTTCTGGTTTTTCCACACTCTGATCACAGTACATTACAAACGTGTTCTATTCTCTTCCCTCATCTATAAACTTGTCAGGCACCAGGCCCATGCTTTATTCTTCCATTTTATCACCAGGAAGTATATTGCAAGACCATTAGTTTGAAATTATCATTGGATATTGCTGGTGTTGTTTAGAGACTTGAACTGCTTTTTTCCCTGAGGCTAACTAGCCAAAAATTGAAATTCACTGTGTAGGCAAATCTAGGGTTCATCTAAATGATTTCTTGAAACAAAAATTTAGCAGAATTGAAATATTGCTAAAAAAAAAAAAAAAGGTTTCTTACCTGCAGAGAGCAAAGGAATGGCCATCCAGTTTTTGGTATTTGTGAATAAGTGAAAATCATTGCTTTGAACGCCGTAGGAAAGCAGCAAACATGTGAATTTATTCTTGGCATATTCTTATCTCTTTCTCTCGGTCAATTCCTGGAAATGTCTGAGTCTTGACAAGTGGCTTGGGGATTCGAGTGAGTTTCTTTATATGGTGAGAAGATTTGAAGTAGGGGAGAGTGGAATAGTGTAAAAGTGATTTTGATGATGAAACTGCTTGCAAAGGGCATTTATCTAGTACACAGCTCATCTCAACTGACTGTGCCCACATGGACTCAGGAAGCTGGGATGCGATGCTCAGAGTTCATCTGAGCAGGGCATACAGTGACTACGGTCTTGGGAAAGCACAGCTGGGGAGATTACAAGCACTGTTGTTCTCCCCATTGTGATAGATCCTCACCCTTTACTAATAATCTGTATAACTGCCACTAGGAAGAACCTCTGTTATTAATGGGCACCTGTATTATTCCTTAAGGTGCTGGAAAGGAAAAGGAGAAAAGGAAGATCACTTTTAAAGAAGGCTAAGCAGTGTACTTATGGGGCCTATGATTTAATATTGCAACTTTTTCTCTGCAATGGTCTTTGTTCTCTTAGAACTTTACTTACATCTAGGTTGCTATCTGAGTCCTTTATTTTGCTACTATTCCTTCTCTATGACTTTGCTTTTGCTGCTTCCTTGGCCTTTGGGCCTTGCCTGCCAGGCTTTGAGGTCTCTTTTCTGAACTTTCCACTGCTCCTCCTTTTTGTGCCTAAGAATGAGAGCCAGCACCCATGCAGTGCTTGGGCTACAGCCTGTGGGGAGTCCAAATTACAAGATTGGGACTCTGCCTAGACTTGCTTTAGTTGGTCACTGAGATCATTTTGTTTGGGTGGATTTCTTGGTGCCCCTGCCTGCAACTCTCATAATGGAGAGGTTGGGGACAGCCACCCTGGAATGTCAATGTCTATGTGCAGTTTCCCCTCCTCACTTGCTTTGCCTTTAAGTGACAGAACCATGCCTACATGGCTGAGTGTCTTTGCAAGGTCTGTCTCCTGGTGGTGCATCCCTAGAATCTATTCTGAGCCCACACTATTTCCTTTTTGCTCTGGCTATTGCCATGACTACAATCCTCATACTGGTTCTGCTCTCCACAGCGAACCCTAACTGTTACAGTATCATAGAAAAATATCAGCACGAAGGTCTCTCATATTTTTACTTCAATAGATTATGAGAAAAGAAGCGAAGACAAGAAGAGAAAAAGAAAACATGATGAGCAGCAGATGGGATGCTGTGTGGGAGTAAACACTTAGGAAACTCTCAAAATATTTAGATGTAACGGAGTTTGAAAACTAGAAATCATATTCCCTACCTCTTGGAAGTTTTCATCAGAAAAGGACCAATCTGATGGTGATCACATCAGAATAAAATTGATGGGCCACATGGTTTGGGAGGCCTGGAGTTTGCTCATTCATACTGTCCTGTGTTCCTGTGTGACACAAGTAGGATGTAGATGTAGGTTAGGTGGGAAGTTGGCTAACATGCTGAAAAGCTCTTCATTGAGGGTACTGAGTGTGAATTGCTGAACATGTCTAAATAGGACTTACAGCAATGGAATAAATAACCTTGACTAGAACCACAGTAAGATTTGGGCAGCCTTAAACACCATACACCATGCCAGCGGAAGCTGAAGTTGAGCCAACAACAAGGGCCACCAGGCTGTAGCCAAAACAAAAAAGAGATTAGGCTATAAATTGTGTCTGCCATGGTCCTCAATAGCTAATGTCAGGAGATTGTCAAGATTGAGTCATCTTCCTAAACAGTCCTACTCTACAATATTGATCAGATGGCACCATGGGAATGGAAGGGCATCTTTCCTTACTGCCTTGAAGACACAGTAATCTGTCCTCCTATAAGAGAAAGCATATTGGGAAAAGAAAGGGTGGAAGAACAGTAAAGACTGAAAACTTCAGCATTTTATCTAAAAGCACTGTTGTAATTATTGCATTTGACTGAAATTGTCCAATTAGATTGAATTTACTTTTCTTCTTCCAATACATCTGGACATCTGGGAAGGATCATATCTATTATAGAGATGTGGAGAAGCCACACTTTCTCTGCACATCTGGGTATAGTATGTCTTCAACCCCCAGAGGTCTGAGCAGTTATTCGATATCTTTTTTTTTAATAACCACCCAGAGTAGAAATATCTGGCAAACATCCTCTGGCTTAGGAAAGCATGCATTGTCTTATAAAAAGTTGGGGATTATTCACAGTCATAGGGGACAGGGAGTGGCTGGATCCTTGAAACTTCTCACAATAATTCAAATATCTCATTTTTGCTGAGTGTTGACCACTGACCAAAGTTTCCAGCTGCTCAGAGATTGCCAAATGGACTGATTTGAACTGTTTCTCTTTTTATTGTTCCTATCAGAGGAGTGAATAATCTACGAATTAATTAAACATAAACTTGACTTCTTTTGATTGCTGGGATGGGCAAGCTGGAGTGAGTCTCTGAGTTACTCTAGTGTGGCCCTGGGGTATTATCTCAGGGTACCCACCACCTTCCTCTTAGCTCTTCAGGGTCTTACTTTCCTGTGCATCCACCAGAAAACCAAAATTCCTTCATGCAGCAAGGCTTCCCGCACTCACTGCTGCTCTCATCTCTCTTCTCCTTCTGCTGTTGTCTTCTGCCTCTCTCACTAGATGCTCGTTTTCATTTCTACATAGTTAAAAATCGTGTTGCTGTGCTCTGAAAAAAAAACCAAAAACTCTTTTTTGCCCCTTAAGAACTTGACCCTGCTTTCTCCTCAAAGTCCTCTTCACTTGTGTTTCCATAGTTCTCATCTCCTTGTCATCCTCAACATCTCAGTTTAAATTTCTTCCCCATCGGAAGATCTCGATCTTCCCTGACCCTCTGTGACTCTGTCCCCATTATGGTCTCTCATGGAACTCTAGTTGTTAACTTCCTAGGCATAGTTGTAACAACTTTATTTATTGATTTGCTCCTTTCTTGTCTTCCACACTGGAAAACCACCTCTGTGGGCCTACCTATGTCTTGTTGATCACTGTGTCGCCATCAAGTATCACAGGGCTGTGCAGGTCCTTCATTATCAGTAAGTCACTGTTGCATGAGCAAAGTGGTAGACTCTCACTGAATCATTTAATGCACTGAGCACAGTTCACACATATGGCAGCCAAAGGTAGGAGGAGGGGGAGGAGAAAAAAATCACTCCACATATCTGTAAAAGGACTAATGGTCTTTAAGGAAACTGTGTCTTGGTTGTCCTCACAAATTAACTCAAGTAGACGTGGCAAGACAGGGTTAAAGCTGAGGAGAAAAGACAAATGAAATCTGTTTCAGGCAAAACAGATATTCCTCCTCAAATCCACTTTGTTTCCATGAAGAAAAGGGGAGCAGGAGCACTGGGGACGAAGATATGATGATTCACCTGGACTTTGCTCCTCCTGAGTTGCTCAGTCCCAGTGACCCGGGACTCTCAGCTCCCTCCTCCCCTGATCCCTTTCGGCCTCACCAAGTGAGTCATGGTAAAGCACTGGGGAACAGGGTTAATGAGCGGCAGAGGAACAGGGCTGGAGAAAACCCGAGCGCTGCTTTCTAGGAGACTCTGAAGCTGTTTCAGTGCCCAGAAAGCAAATACGGGTCTTCCGGGCCCCTGGAGGAAAGCACTGTGCTCTGACTGTAGGACCCCATGAGAATCAGGAGTTCTGTGAGTAGCAGGGTACTCACAGGGGACACGAGGCTTCACTCCTAACCCAGATGGATGGAAACTTGGCCTAAGGCAGAGTCAGTGTACCTGGCCCCTGGCAGGCTAACATCTTATTGGCAGGTGGGGATGTTACTGGGTGTCATGGTGGATTATCACTCAAACACTCTCTGACAATGCTTATGCATAACATCCAACAAACAGGTTAGTAGGTACTTACACGTCCCAAATTCATTGAAAACTAATGCAGCCAGCAAATAATGAAGTCTGGTCCCCATGGAGCACATAATCCAGTGGGCTATGATTCATGTGAGTTCATAGATTTTGTATCTAAGTTCCTATATTTTGGGGATACTTCAACGCTGTTTGGTGGCATTTAATAATTAGAGTGACTGGACAGTCACAGGTTAGATCCCAGCAGAGCCAAGTAGAAAAGCCATTCACAGGAGAAAAAGCCATTTAAGTCAATCACAACACACTGCCACCCAAGAACCTCTTGTAGCCAGACTGAATGAGAGTGGTCACTGGGACACTGAGAGACTTCTGGCTTGTGGCCATATTTAGTGTCCCTGGAAGACAATGGGATGGATTCTCCTGGCTCTCACTTTTATATCCAGACCACTAACAATTCTGCCACCATTCATATCTCCTCCTTTTGAGATATAGACACTCCATACAACAGCCTCTTTCTCTTTTGAGCTCCGCCTCTGCTGACTGGGTACCCTCCATGAGGGCAGGCTGCTCCTGTCAGTTGTACTTTGTTCTCTCAACTTCTGCCTCCTCTCTATGAATGTTCTACATGACATTTGCTGGGTGACACAGAAGGGGGGCTGGGTGGTCTCTAGAAGATTCTAAGAAGGGACCAAAGTCCAGATGACAACTCCCTAACTTCTTTTTTCCTTACTGCACTTTGAAACCTCAGCTAAAGACTACACACAGGATGCTTTCATCTCTAGAAAATCATCCTCTGATATTGGAGCCATATCCTCTTCCTTCTGACCACACTCATCTTCCTTGGCTTTTCTTTGCTTGGGAACTACTTCTAATGTCATCACTTTTCTTCTATCCCCTAAGTCCTAAGTATATTCACCCATAATCACCCCCCCACCTCATCCAACTTTCCTATTTTTTATTTTAAAGGTAGCAAAATCCAACAAAACAAAGCAGAACAAAGCCAATCAAAACAAAGCAGCAAAATTGGTACAAAACTTTAAAGCAGGATACTAGGAAACAACAGTAGCTACCATAATATATCTTGTTGTCTTCACAATAGTTGTCCATTCCATCACGTCTAACAAAATCAAACCCAAAACAAAAGATAATAAAACCAATCAAAACAGAGTATTGAATAAGGTAGAACAGTGAGAACAATATTGGATTTCAAAGACAAGATAGAAAGAAATCTTCCATATTTGCTACATTGTATACTGCCCTCCTCTCAACAGATGCTCAGACCACTGGCCCCAGGCCTACAAAATCAAACAAACAATACAAGCATTTAGTTGCTTTATGTGCCTTAACTCAGCCTGTCCTCTGAAGCAACAGGTTGTTTACAGGGGGGTGGGGTGGGGCTTGATTCTCAGCCTGTGTGCCAGTAGGCTCACGGGAGGTGCTGACTTTTCTCTTCCTGGAAGCAGTGCAGCTTGCATGGCTTCCCAGAAAGGCTGGCTAGTTGGCTTCTTGTTGGATCCTCCCAGTCCCAGCATAGTGGACAACTTTCCTATTTTTATACTCAGTATAGATCTGGAGCTAGAGCACTTCAGATTAGTGTTACAAAAGAAAAAGAACTTTCCAGCTTAAACTATTGTTTGTGATCTTTTCTGTTACTTGCAGCCAAATACTTGTCTGAGCTTCCTGGTCGATTTGATTTTTTACAATTTATTTGGTATTATTTATTTCTGATTGAGAATTTATTATTAATTTATTTCTGATTGAGGATTATTTATACATCTTTTTGGGGTACCTGATGGTAAGTATAAATTGGGGTAATAAACATTGGCATCTCTTCGACCATGAATCACTTTTATGTGTTGGGAATTTCATGCTCTTCTAATCACTTTGAAAAGTATCATAGATTGGTTTAGGTTATAGTTTTCCTTTTGTACTAAAGAAAAGCCAGAAATAATTCTTCTGCACTGTTTTACTGCCTCTTATTGCACTTGCTTCCATCCTTATTTTCCATGCCCTTTGCAGCCTCTGGAGATCTCTATCCTATTGTACGTGACGGACCTACTAGCTTTCACAAGTGACCAAGGACGTGTGGTATTTGTAGTTCTGTGTCTGGCTTATTTAACTTAACATAATGACCCCCATTTTGAATCCAGATTGCTGTGAATAATAGGATTGCATTCATTTTATGACTGAGTAATATTCTATTATATGAAGTTGCAGGACACAAAGCATTATACAAGAAAGTGATAGTTCATACACCAATAATGTGCTTCTGAAAAGAAAATTAAGAAAGCAATCCTATGTACAATAGCTATAAAAATTATTTAGGGACAAGTTTAACAAAGGAAGTGAAGACTCTCTACTATGAAAATTACAAAATATTGATGAAAGCCATTATACAGAACACACACACACACAAAGGAACGAGATTCTGTGATCATGTATTTAAAGAATCGGTACTGTTAAAATGATCATACTACCCAAAGTGATAGGTAGATTCAATGCAATTCTCATTTGATTTTTCATATTGCTGTGTTGTAGCTGCTAAGTATTTTTATGTATCTCCTTTAATTTTACATTTTCCATATTTTTCAAGGCTACCAGAGTTGGAAGAGCCCTTAGATATTAACGCTGTTTTCCTAATTTTGTATATGGAGAAAATAAAGCATACAGATGTGAAGTACTTTGAGAGTTAGTAGGACAGTGGCTCCTGGAGACCAGAAGCTTGAAAATTACTGCAGCATTTCAGGCCATCTTCTTACCTTCTTGACTCAAAATTATAGTAAAAGTTGACAATGTGAAAAGAATCCTCTAAGTGGCCACTGTGGAAGCGCACTGAGCATTGCCAAGTGCCTCAAGGCTCTGAGCATCTTGTGGAAAGACAGACTCTGGAAACATGGGCAGCTAGCACCACCTGCCACAGTGGAAAGGCCCTGTGTACCTGCACTATGTTTTTCTGTCTACTTCTTTAAATTATTTTCCTGGAGACAGATTCAGCCTTGCTCAGTGTCCTGAAGCAGTGTCTCAGAGCAGCATTCAGAGAGGAACTCAGTGGCCACACATGTGCAGGCCCCATGAGCACAGGCTAATTAAGTACAAGAGGCACGGGCAGGAAACATGCTGCTCACCGGCTGCTCATTTCTCTTTGTCTGCCTCTCTTTAATCTTGATGGTAGGTCCCATTCAAATGGCCAGTATCTTACTTTTCTTTATATTTACTTCTCTTCCTATTTGATGATGAAATAAAACAAAATTTCACAACAAAATACTAAAAGAATAACAATAGTTAATACACTGTGTATTGTTATCATTAAAATAGAGTGCAAGACAGCCACAAAAAATTCTCGCCTACAGGAAAGAAACAAACTTTCTTTTCAATGATCTAAGAGAATCTAGTAGTATAAATGAAGTGAATTAGCATATATACTGAACTATTTTTGAAAGAACAGAATGTCTTCTTTTTCTTACTTCTGTTTCTGTCTGTGTGTGATGTATCTTAGCCACATCCTTTTCTGTGAATGTTGAAGATCTTGCTAGGTCGCCTTTTATAAATCTCAGCACCAGATTGGACCATTGCTAGTGCTTCTCCCTCTGTGGGGAAAGTGCTCCCTCTGGCTCCTCCAGTTGCCATTCCCTTCTGAACGCAAGCATCACCACCATGGAGAAGACTTGCTCACCATGTTGTGCATCTTGTTGCTTCCTTCCATGCTTGGCCTGGTCTACTTGTTTTCTACACAGTATTGAGCCCTGGCTAAATGATTGCATTTGTATGTTTTCTCACTTGGCTTCCACTATTCCTTTTAGAATGCAAACACCTCTAGCAGAACAGAAACGTTTATTCCTATGTATCCCATACCAGTCCACATCTGGTTTGAAATAGTCACAAAGCATTTGTGGAATAAGTGTGGACTGAAGTTGGAATTTTGGAATGAGCTGGTTCTGCATCCTAGGTTGTCTGTGCTGTGGGGAAGGGGCAGCCACAGAGTGCTACGCAGAAACCCCAGAGCTGACTGCCAGGGGTAGGTGCCCAGTACAAAGCAGGAAGATCATTAATTGATTTTCCTTGACTCCATCCTTGCCAGTGCACTCTTGGTGTAACAGTGAGCAATCCAAATTTGTTAAATAAGCTCCTTTATATCTAATCTAAGCCAAAACAGGGCTTCTCCTTTTCTATGATGGTGGAGATCCCTCGTAAAGATTTTATGAAAGTTCCATACCTTTACTCCCAAGTTGCTAATGCCACCTCTACCTTCTGAGCTGAACTGGGAAAGCTTCTGTCCTCCCCTTGATCTTTCTGCCTGCACTGGAACCCCACAACCATCAGAAAGCCTCACAAGATTCTCCTTGAGAAACTAGTGAGACGATGGCTTCTTACACACCCCACAGACATGGGGATGGATTTCTAATTTGGCTTTCCACATCCTCTGTATGATACTCAATCTAATCTCTTCATTTTGAGCTTTAGGGGCCACCATGTCCCACCACCTCTCTCTCCAGCCCAGGAAACTATACATACTTCCCATTATTTGCAGGCTCTCCTAAAGTTCTTCTTGGTTCTTATGTGGTTACCTCAGGCCTCATGCCCTCAATCTCTGACTTGTCACCACTTCTCGAAGACTGGTACCTGCCTCTTCATACTCCAAATTTCCTCCCCGTCCTCAAATCCTTACTCAAAACTTCTTCCTTTCAGAAGGCTTTCCTGACTCACCATCTGATTCACCTATCTGACTAATCCCAGCCATCCCTACAACATATTTGTCTGTCTGCACACGGCTGTTCCCACGAGATCCAAATATGTTCAGATCTGAGCAGGTATCAGATTTGGGGGGGCTCCATGTGACCTTTATATTTGGTAGAATTTTCTTCCAGGTAAGAAGTTTGTTTTTCTGGGTCTGTGAGAAAATTGTCTACATTTGTTTAAATGATTTCCTTTGTCTTTTGTGGGCCTCAGAGTGGGGTATAAGTTGGGAGAGTGTCAGTGAGTAATCATGATTCCAGGCTTATTCCTCTTTGTTGGTTTTGCCACCCAGCTCCTGCTCATCCTCTCCAGAGCCACATGGCTGACAGGTTGCGACTCAGAAAAATGATCTTGAGCCAGTCGGAAGCTTCTTTTTAAGGCAGTCTGGCATGGCTTGGCAGGAAACAGCAGGAAGTGGCAGAAGGGGGCAGGTGGGGAGAGAGCCTGTGCCCTCGGGGGTCTCACAGCTTATTGGAGGAGGGGTATCAGCAAACAGACACAAAGCAAAACACAAAAGGGAGGTTGGACGAAATGGCTTGGAACCCAGAATCTTGGCTCTTGGTTCTTTGTTTCACCCACCATTGACTGTCCTGGCAACTGTCTAGGAATATTTCAGAGTCACTTGGGTAGAGCCCGAGAATGAATCAAATGTCTCTTTTCATAGACCCACCAGGCTGGCTGAGAGCTGGGTCGGTCATTCTGTCCATTCCTTTGCCCTCAGGCCAGACCACATCAATTCAGCCTGCCCAGTCAGGAGTATCTCCTATTTCCAAACCTCACCGGAGACGGATCTTACCCAGCTCTCTGTCTGCTTTCTTGCCTTGGTGGTTTTGAGCCCTGGTAATGAATGGCTAGGATGGCTGCATTCCTTGGACAGCTTCACAGCCTTGCATATTTGTCAAGTACTCCTGGGGAAGGAACTCAAGGGGATCTAGAGGGAAAGGCCTGTGTGGGGCAGTCCAGCCACACTCAGCTTTTTCCATTGGGCCTTTCAACTGCATTCTGTCCATGCTCCAAGGTGGGGAAGCGGTTCCCACTTGCAAGAAGATGAATGCTGGTGTTTGACTTACTCCTGCATTAGGGCCCAGAAGTCCTGGCAAAGAAAACATCGCTTAAATTTAGAAAAAAAAAAAAAGACTTGGAATTCCACCTGACTGTTCAGTCTTCAGCCCCTCTTCCTCTTCTACTCTACTTTTCTCCTCTCACCCCCTCCACATGGAACTGCAGCCTTCCAGGACAGGAGTCACTGGCAGCCCTGTCTTGCTTGGGGTCCCACAGCTCTGTTGTCCACCAGTATAGAAGGCTGACAACACATACTGCCTGGTGCTTCAAACAGAGGCTCCAAAGGAAGAGGAAGTGGCCTTGGGTGAAGGGTTCATATCAAATGAAAAGAGTGTTGATTAAAGGCTGAGATTTGTATATTCTTAAAAACAGATGCCTCTGACAAGTTTTCTATATGTCTCCACCATGGAAAATTCCATTCTTTCCAGATCACTTCAGCTTTTTCCATTCTGAAGGTTGATGTCGTAGAATCTGGTGATCAATTATACAGCCACTGTCAGTAAGTAAGAAGTACTGGCCACCACACCTCCTGCTTCTTCAGCTTGGGTAGCTATTCCTCCTAAAAGCTGCCTCTATAGGTACTGAGAGAGGAGCTGGGAGAAAACAGAAGCCAAGAGAGGAGAAAGCAGTTAATAAGGACTGTAAAGATTGGATTGGGCTTAAAATTTAGCACGGAATCAGTAATCTTCAGGAAAAATATTTCAGGTTGTTTTGACATCAGAGACTTGACAAAAAGGTTGGAAGAGTGAATGGGAATAATGTGCAGATAGTACATTTGGACAACTCTTCAAAGAAAGAAGCTATCAAACAAAGCAGAAAGCCAGCTGCTAAGGAGGGGAAACAGGAAAAGAAGGTAATTCATGTATGCATTTTTCAGATAGAAATGACCTAGAAATGCACAGTCTTTAACTATTTATATTCTATTCACCACTTCCACATGCACACTTACCCTTTTTTGCCCTGCTTTGCATGAGAGGCTGGCCTTTATTGACCATGGTTTTTTTTTTTGTTGTTTGTTTGTGTGGCACCGGGGATTGAATTCACAGTCTCACGCCTCCCAGGTGTTTAAGCCACTGAGCCAAACTCCCAGCCCTAGTTTTTTGAGGCAGGGTCGCACTATGTAGCTCAGGCCAGCCTTGCGCTCGCGTTGTAGCCCAAGAGGGCCTCAAACTCACAATGCTCCACCTACCTCAGCCTCCGGAGTGCTGGGATTAAAGGCGTGAGCCACCACGCCCGGCCTTTATTGACCATATTAAGGGATCTTTGAGTTTGGCCAATAGGAAGTACCAGCAGGAGGTCAGAAGATGAGAGAAAGAGGAGTTCGGATGTAATCTCGTCTTCCTCTTTGCCAAGTGGCAGTTTAGCTAAGGACCATGTTTTTGTGTCAAAGGCCATAATTCCTGGCAGGCAGCTGTCTCCTATAGCACAGTTACAGTTCTTTGCTAGTTCCTTTGTTGCTGTCTTTCTTGCTGCTTCTTCAGTCTTAGGGGTAGCAATGGTTTCTTGTGGTTTCTAGTCCTGGGAGAGTCACCAGTCTCTTCTGATTTTCCTTTGCTCTGCCAACATTATTGACCTTAAAAGTGCCTATAATCCCTTTATCAACCTATCTTCAGTCATCCCACTTGAGTATGTCTTCTGTTTGCCTTCAGGGATATGAATGGAAAAGAGGGACAATTAGAGATCCTGGTTTCATCAGAAATGCTCCACAGGATCTCAAGAATAGGAAGCACATGCATTAGAAAAGTTATAACCACAGACGCTGAGCAGAAACAGGGATTTTGATGAACATGGTGTCATGCGTTCTCATCTTGAGCCCTCCCTCTACATTGAATACTTCTTTGTATCAGTGAAAGACTAGACATACAGATATATTTGAATCTCAAACTCTGTGGGACCACACATTGAGAAGGCAAAGGAGCTGCATATTCAATTGCGCTGGTGTAAAATTGAGTGTAGAAAGTCCCATATCTGCCTTCGTTATCAAATCAAGAAGAGTCTGGCAGAAAATACTGCAGTCTGAGTCTATGAATTATGTAAAACTACATGCTCAAGGAAAAGGCAGAACATAGCCCCTGAACATAGGCCTAAGTAAAGACACCTGCTGACTTGGAGATTGAATCTCAGATATTCCTAATACCACACTGAAATAGAAATCCTAAGTGCCCCCTATATATCTTGAAGTGGATTCACACAAAAACCTATCAACCAAAATTCTGAAATACATGAAGAACAAGGTAAGTACTTAATAAAATTTAAATATGAGAAGGTAAACTGATCTCAGGTGAAATTAAAATAGAGTAACCTGAAAGTGAAAATGACTTAAAATGTAGTTTGTTTAGGACTTAGAAAGAGCTAAACAATAATAAAAAATTAAAAGATAAAGCAAGAAATAAAACAAAGGAAGAAAAACACATGTAAGAAATTATTTAAAGAATAGTTAATTGTAATAAAAAATAGCCATTGGAAAAATTACTCAATAAATGGGGTAAATGCCACAAAAAGTAAAAACTAGAAATATATAAATGTGGGATGATTAATTTTATGTGTCATCTTGGGCCGTGAGTGCCCAGACATTTGGTCAAATATTATTTTGGGTGTTTCTTTGTGGGTATTTCTAGATGAAATTAACACTGTAATTGGTAGAGTAAAACCAGTTATGCTCCAATATGAGTGGGTTTTATCATATTAGGTGAAGGCTTGAATAGAACACAAAAACCAATTCTGTCTCAGACAGGATAGAGTTCTCTGACAGTCTGCTTTCTGATTTTGTCTGCGTCATTGGCTTTCCTATTCCTGCTGATCTACACTGAAGATTTGTATGTGACAGTCTCATAATTGCATAAGACAACTCATACTAAATCTCTTTCTGTATGTGTGGATATTTTATTGGCTCTGTTTGTCTGGAGAATTTTATTACAATAGAAAACTAGAACTCAAGAATATAAATGAAGTACAAATGAAAAAATGACCTATATATACACAACACATGTGTATATATGCAATTAGGAGGCATATAAAATAGATTGGGAAGCTGCAAAATGCATCTGATTTAGTTCCAGGGGAAAAATACAGTGAATGAAGTAAGTTTCCAAAATTGAAGTCGCTAATCCTTAGGTTGAAAGTGCATGTAAAGTGCAAATTAGAAAAGTTCACAAAGGACAAATTAGAAAAAGAAAACCAACATCTATTTATGTCATAGTGAGCTACATGAGGTGATTAATACAAATAAATATCAAAACATATCAGAAGGAAACGATAGCTTCTCACAAGGAAAAACCATGGCATGGACAAAAGAACTATCTCCCTCTATATCCCTCCATGCATGTGTTAATATCTTCACAATGCTGAGAGGAAAAAAGAGTAGCTGATCTACAATTTCATACCCAGCTAAATTATTGTGCAGTTGTGAGGACAGAAATTTGTTACATGAAGCTACAAAATACTAAAGAAATTTATTACTCCTGGATCCTTGTGTTTGGTTCTAAGGGAAAGTTAAAAAGAAAAATTGGAATCAAAGAAGAAACAGTTGTAGCATATTTCAATACAGTGCAGTCATTATTGACTGTGAAAATCACATTTGCGTGAGAAAGAACGGGGCTAAAAACCTAAACAACATCATCCAGGAATGTTGGTATAGGGAATGCTCAGAAACATAGTTAAAACTCATTCTGATATCCTTGTTCTGCAAAGGGGAATACTAGAGACAATGAACAGATTTAGAACTTAGTATATTTTTCATGTTTATATATACACTTTAAAATTTATGAGTAACCATTAAAATGGAAAGAATACAAGTTAGCTTCTAAAACAGAAGCAAAATAGGGGAAAGTATTGGTGGCAGGGAGAATAACTAAGCTTCTATGAATCCAGTAAATGGCAAGGAAAGAAGAAAAAGTGAGGGTTTAAAAAGGAAGCGTGAAAAATAAAAATATAAAGCAAGTGAAAAGAATCAGTATTTTTTTCAAAAAAAGCAGCAGAATCCTACATAGAATATGATCCCATTTATCTTTAAACTCACCACACACACAAAACAATGGTATGTGTTTTTTTTTTGTATAAAAGTGTATTCATGCAAGGACAAGATATATATTTATATCTTTATATATATGCAGATATATATTTAAGAGAGAGGTTAGGAGAGAGGGTACCATAAAGGAGAAAGGATAGCAAATAGGGAACTTCAGTGAAATTTTATTTTATTTTATTTATTTATTTTTTCCAGTCAGTATTTCTTATTTATTTATTTATTTATTTATTTTTGAGTTCTCTAATTTTTTTTTATTTTAAACAGAAGAAAAGTAAGAAATTAAAGTAAAACAATTTCACAGCAAGCCAATAGGACAGTAACAATAATCAGCACATTGCATATTGTTATATTCATAGCAGTTTTTTAGGGTATAAGATATAAACATAAAACATTGACCAGAAAATTCTTAGCACAAAACTTTTACCTCGATGAATCAAGAGAAAGCAGCTATATGACTATCTTTTTTTGTTATGATTGCTCTATTATTTTCAAATAAACATTTCATATTAAAAATGAAATCTGAAGATGACCCTTGTGAAAACTACTTTTCACTCAAAGTTCTTTTTTTTTTAACTATCATAACTAATTTTTTAAATACATAGATACATATACATAGTGGAATTTTAATGTTATATATTCATAATTTAAAAGCCTGAAACATATAATATTAACATTTTTAAAGTGTCTTTGTAAGTACATGTATTGGTGTGTTTTTTTGTTTTTTTTTTTTCATTTTTCTATGTGTAAGAACTATTTCTTGAGTTTTCTTTTTTCTTTTCTTTTCTTTTTTGCAGAACCAGGGATTGAACTCACAACCTCACGCCTGCCAGACAAGCTCTTAAGCCATTGAGCCAAACTCACAGCCCTAGTCTTTTGAGGCAGGATCACACTACGTAGCTCAGACCGGCCTTGCGCTCGCATTGTAGCCCAAGCCGGCCTCAAACTCACAATGCTCCTCCTACCTCATTTCTTGAGTTTTAAAGAGAAACAATGAAAAGTAGTACTGTATGGGTGTAGAAACAGGGTGAAAGCCAGTGTGGACTCTTAATGGAGAATTTCTCTAGACTGGAGGACAAAACTGGAAGGTTACTGCCAGATGGATACAGAGTCACCAATCTATTAAGAGCTACTCTTACCAGTCCTAAGATTCTTTTCTGTCTTAATACTGTTCATAAATTACCAAAGCAGTTCTGTGAGCGGGCAAGAGCTTTTATTTACTGGTCAATGAATGAAGAGAGAGAGCTTACACTCTGAAGGCACCTTCTCCTCAAGGAGATCTGTTCTGGGTTTTTATTAGAACAGTTGTGAAGGGTCATGGTGTGCGCACACTTTCATCAGAGCTTTTTATGGAAACGAGGAGATTTCCAGGAATCAGGGTGCCACCTCTATTCTTCCCTAATTTGGGCATAGTCAGATTTTTCATGATGCCAATGGGTGTGTTTTTATTATTATGGGATTATAATGAGCCCAGTGTTATGTGGAGTGTTAACATGGCAACCAAACCACATCTGGTTGGTCTGGACTTCCTGAGATAATTGGGAGAAAGTGATAATTTGCTGTTGGGAGGCTGGCAACCTGTGGTTCTTGGTATCCAGGTTTTAACTTCTGGGAACAAGTGCATAGCTGGACGACAGGCTGCCAGTAATTCTGGGGTTCAGTCTGAGGATGTTAGGAAAGTAAAAAGAACAATTCATCAGGAAACCAGGGACTTCATTCTAGAACAAAATGTAGCACAAAAAGTGATTTGGTCTAAGGGAGAACCAGCAAAAGATTGTTTAAGTATCCCAGTCACCAAGCTGACATACACACTTCGGGGGTCTGTGTGGAATTGCTACCTAGTATTTATTGAGTACTTGTTACAGTGGGCTAAATGTTTCATCTGTGTTTTCTTGCTTACACATGTTCAGCCCTCAAGTGCTGGTCTCACTGACTTACTGTTTCATGAGGAAGCAGGGTAATGAAGTGACCGAGGTCATGAACTCTGCAGAATTAGATCGTATTTCTGCTCCTTGCTAGCTGTGTGGTTGCAATAGCTTAGTTAGCTTTGCCTCAGTTTCCTCACTTTTAAAGTGGGGATGGTAAGGGTATTGACCTCACTGCCTGGTTGCACAGATTAAATGTGTCAATAGTTGCAAAGGCTGAGAGGACTAGTTGGCACATGATAATTGCTATGTAGGTGGTTGCTACTATTTATTGCCATTTTGAAGGAGAAAACAAAACTGTAGAGAGACAAAGTGAGTTGTTATGTTCACAGCTAGTAAATTGTACTACTTGGTCTAAGATTCAGCAACTTGAAAGCCAAGTACTTAATTTTTATACTATTCTGCCTTCCTGGAAGACAACAGAAATTTAGAGACATCAGAAAATAGGAAATATTGAGGTACTGGTAGAAAATAGGGTGAATGAGAGATACAGAGACAAAGACTTTATGGCAGAGATCTTTCTGGATTTCCCCTTACAGAGCAGAATTGGTTTCCCCATTCCTAAGGGCTCTCATAGCAAAAAATCAGTCAGGCATGGGGTCAGGGATAACGGTGCTGTTGGGATCAACCCATCAGCATGTTCCCCGTTTCCTCTTTTTTAACGGTCTGCTGAATTTGTCCCGGCATCTGGCCTCCTCTCTGAAGCCATGAGGAGGGAAGAGCTCTGCCTTCCACCCCAGAAGCTTACTCATGATCGACCTGAGCCAATGACAGTGGTTCTGTGCTCACTAGGGATTGATGTAGGTATGGGCACATCACATAACTCTAACCAATCGTATATGAGAGATCTCCTGAGGAAGTTTCTATGAGAGGGTACTAATGTGAAAATAGATGATCTCTCTTTTGGCATTTGAGTGCCTGGATGCTATAGTCTGTTAGGCTGCTATTACAAATACAGTACCATAAATGAGGTAGCTTATACACAACAGAAATGCATTTCTTGCAGTTTTGAAGGTTAGGAAGGCAAAGACCAAGGCATTGGTCATTCGATGGCTGATAAGGACCTGCTTTTATAGATGGTAGCTTCTTTGCAAAGTAGAATAGCCCAGGAAGTTCTTTGGGGCTACTTTTCTAAGGACTTAGTCTTCATGACTGAATGACTTTCCAAAGCCTCACTCTTAACGTTGTCGCACTGAGGGTTAGGTTTAATGGATGAATTTTAGGGCAAAACAAACATTCAAACTGTGTCAATGGGTAAGACTAGGGCAAGCCACCTTACAGAAGTAAGTTAGTTAGCCCAAAGGCAAGGCTACATATGCAGCAAGGATGAGCAAGCACATGGAAAGTATATGGTCTTGATGGCACAGGGTTCTGAATCAATCAGTCTTAGAATTGTTCTCCCATGGGCTTCTGTTACGGGAGATAACAAGCTTTCTGATTGTCCAAATCAATTAAAATGTATGGTTTTCTGTTAGGTGCAACCCAAAGTATCCAAACTGGCTCTACTACCAAGTCAAATCCTTGCTATGAGGGAAGAGGAAGGCATAGGGCCATGGGATTGATTGCTTTGTATGTCAAAGAGCAGCCTCAGATCTATGGATGGTTTTGTTCCTGAGAGAAGGCAGTGGGTTGTGGCAGCGCAGGATGACAGCTGGCCTTCGTTTCCCATATCACACTGGAAAAGGCATTCTGTGAACTGGGTCACGAGCTGCTGGAGAGGTAGTTTCCCTAGGCCTTTACACTGAGGAGCTCTTGTAACTACCAAATGAGCAGGAATCCGGGGAGAGGGGGAGGGGGGATGACAATGCTCTTGGAGCTTCTCCCTACTCAGATTAGATGCATGAAGGTAATAAAAACCACCCAAAAGAAACTGTAAAAAGAGGCCTTGGGAAGCGCATCCAAGAGAATGAAAAGGAAGGAGAACAGAAGGAACCAGTGGAAAGAAAATCTTCCAGAGCAAATGATGGTCCAAAAATAATGAGACCAAAGTTCAAAGAAGTAATTTAAACCAAATAAGGCAGGGAAAGCCTAGCCAGGGAGGGGAGGGCTCGCTCTGCAGGGAGCAGGCAAGCAGCAGGATGGAGCTGGGCAGAGTTCAGCTTAGGACAGTCCCTGGGTCAGAGGGAACCAGGACATGCTGCTGCTGCCTAGGACAGCAGAAGGGAAGGACTAGATGGCGAGTCTTCTCACAGCCTCTGCCCCAGGGTGCCTGGGCATTACCTACACTCCCTTTATTAGCAGGACTGCTCAAATTTACAAAGCTCATCTGCTCTGGGTGGGCTTGCTGAAGCAGTAACAGAGAGCCCAATGGCTCAGGCAATGAAGGAAAACTTACTTGCTTACCTGCTTACAGCCAAACTTCTTTTTAGACCCTATTTTATATTTTATTACAGAAACAAATTGCAAGGCCATCTAATAAGCCGGGGTTGATAGATGTTAGCTCATCAACTGCCTGATCAGTTTGTCGGCTCAGGCACTTGGTGATCCTATAGTCCAGGTAATTGTCCCATAATTTAGAGTCAGAATGTATATCTGGCTCCTTTGTGTATTCTGCATGTGGACATATATGTGTGTTTACACATTAAAAAGTTTCCTATTTATCTTTGTAGTTACTATACAACCTACCCCAAAATTAAAATCTATACCTTCTACTACAGGTTTTTAAATCACAATGCTGAAAATGTATATACTTTCCCAGGGATTGAACATTTAAAGAGGTACAAAAATGAAGATAGAGAAATTAACTTCCTAGGTAAAAGCTATGAAAAGCACTCCTTTCTATGTGGTTCCCTCAGTTATGATCTGTGATATTTATTCTATGACAGAAGGCAAAACTTAATTGTATATCATGGTCACTGATTGACTCACTCCATATTCAGATACACACAGAAAATATGGCTCATGTAGCTTTTGAGTTTTTCCTGCGATGGATCTGATGTGAGTCCATGTAGCACTGGCAAGTGGGACAGATATGTTGTCTGTTAAGATATCTCAGTTTCTTCTAGTTGAATCACAGGCATCTCAAAGGAACTGGAACTCTGAGTTGTTTGGAAGTTTCTATTTCCCCATGTTCCTTCCAAGATGGTACCCTGAGGTCAAAGGGGAGAAAGCATGGTTCCTACCAGTCTCCATTGGGGAAGATGTCTGGTCTGGTGGCTCAACTGGTGACCTCTGGTTTCCAATGGCCAATGAGGACAGTGTGGTGTCTTCTTACTCTAGGGTCCTTTCCACAACTCTTTGGCCCCTCTCTGGAGGATTTCCAGGTTCTTTATTCACCACTACTAAGCCAGCGAGTACAAGAAGGGTTGCTATAGCTTTGCCTATCAAGTCATTTCCCTGCTCTGCTCTTATGTGGTCCCTCAAGTCATACAGTTGATGGTTTTGTGTGGGGCTCCTTCAAGAGGGTCACAGTTTCTCAGCTGTGGCTGGGAAGAATGTTATCTGCTTACTATAAATGTTCTCAGGTTCGTTCCATATGTATCTGAAAATTTCTACCAGGTCTTTCCTGGTCTTGGGGTTCCCCTCAGGAAGGAGGAAATAAGAACATGTAAGTCTGAACTTTCTGTATTGCTTCAGCCTCCTTCCCCCCAACCACCTGGGGACACACAGGTAGTCTCTTTTTCATTCGGGTCTGCAGGAAATGTGTGTGCAACATTCTCTTATTCTCTTTCCACCTGAGGTGAGACTCACCCTTCTCTACTTCCTGTAACAATAATAAATAGGGTGCAAGGAGTGAGAATTTCCTTTCACAGAGCAGTGGACATGACTTTTGGAGCTCTTAAAAGACCTAGCAATCACATTAGAGTATGTAGATTCTTGTGACTGACTGGTAGCTCTGTACAAAAATGGAGTTTAATAAAGGCAGCTTTCTGGCTGGGTAGGGAGAGGAGGGAGTCTTGACTGCAGAGGAAGGACAGCTCTGTATTTCCTGCAAGTTTCTTTTCTTTCTGGAATGCTGGACTCTTGATCGTTCCTTTTTCTTTTAGTTTAAAATAACATGCACTCCTCCTTTGCTCACAGGATGGTCCGAAGAAAAACAGCACAGTGGATTCATCTTTCACTGCCACCACACAAGCAGGGTGACATAATGAAGACATCTCCATGAAAAACACTTCTTTTTTTAAAATTCAGAACACTCAAGAAAGTAATAAGTTAAACATATTAATATGTTCCATTCAAACTTAAGATGTCTACTTTTTCACATAGGCTCAAATAGTGTGTACATATGTGACCTTTCAGTTAAAATTGAAAATGATTTCATTATTCTTCCCCATCATGGTATCTTCCTTTTATCACTACTAATAATCTCATGCTTATCATTTCTCTCTATCTTCTTTTATTTTTTAGCTAAATGTGACTTTATATATAGGATAATATGCACCAGACAAAATATAGAACTGCTTTGTATGTTTAAACATTTTCCCTAAATGATATCATACAATGTTTTTCAGTCAATAATATCCTTTTGAGATCTCCTTTTCATGCACATAAATTCAGTCTGTTCATTTTAAACTGCTTTCAAGTACCGTATTCAATTTGTGAACACGTCACATCTCTTAATTCTCTACTGAAAAAAAAAAAGAACTGAGACTTTTCCCAATATTTTCTCCTGGTATTCTTTTTAATGATAGAAATTATTGGCTCAGCCTCATACTTTAATTTCAGGCCAAAATTGGCTTGAAGTCTTTGCTGCTTGTAAAGCGGCCTAATCTCCCAACTGTACACTAAACTGGTGCAAATCAGCAGACATCTGAGCCCCACATGTTCCTGGACCTCTCTCTGACTCAGTTCTCTTATCTTGAAAGTGGAATCATAATTGTCTCATTCTCTGTGGGCTCTTATGACAACTTAGGGATTCACGTTGTAGAGCATGTACCCGGGATTTAGCAGAGAGTAAACTTTCTGTTAGTGGAAGATACATATATAGTCATTAATGCCTCGTAGAGAATTGAAAGCCAGGGTACAGCTCCCTGGTCCATTTTCTTTCCGTTACTCTCTTTTCGTTTTATCTGTGATGGTAAGACGTCGTGTCTAATAATTTACGATCTGTGAAGACATAAGTCCGATGTGCACTCATGGGGCCAGAGGCTACAGGCAGAGGCAGTAAGCTTGAGTGTTAAGTAGAGAACTAACAACCCGAATACCGTCAGCATGCGAGTGCCAGCAACTCCTGTCTTCAGAGTGAGCTTCTGCAGGGCCTGTGCGGGCCTGCTATGGCTCAGCGCCTGTATTAACACAGCACCAAGCCCTTGTGATAGGACTATTCTGTGCACAGGTCTGACCAATCAGAGCTCAGTTGCTATGCCACTCCTGCCTGCCGAGCCTCTCCAGTTACAGTCGCAGTTAGGGTACTGTTCACAGAATTCTCTGCTGTTTTTGCTTGATTCTCTGCTGATTTGTTTTTTCAAAGCACCTGATGCATGCTTTTTTTCTTGTTGCTCTTCTCTTTTTTATTCCTCCCTTCAATCCCCACCCAACACTTTACCACCTGGGCACACACACGAATCAGACTCAGAATTGTTAACAAAGAAAACTTAGCCTAAGGGAGAAAACAATCTTTTAATAAGATCCTTATTCCATTCATGCTAGGAAAAGCTGAAAAAAAATCTCTGTAAAATATTTGGGAAGACTAATTAAAAGTGGTACCATTGCCACACATTTAACTTTCCATTCTGTCTTCTCTCCTTCCAGTAGAAAAAGCAATGGGAGAGAGATAATAAGGTTTCAGACCATCTGCTTTCTACCCACTATTCCCACATCTCCCAAGGGCCCAGCCCAAAGCCAGTGTGACTATTCACAAACCATCAGATTAATGGGGCCTCTCTGCCTTTCTCCTCTTTTGGCAGAACATCTGGATTCTGTCTGCTCATCTCCCCTCCTGCACTCTTTGATGAGAGACAGGACAAAAGCAAGGCAAGCACATTCTTGGGAGAGGGGGGCTGTGTGCAGCTGAGGCTCATGACAACTCCAGAGCATTGTGGGAGGGGAGGAAGGAAAGAGAGATGACGGAGCCACCAAGATGGTCGGATAAGATGGTCTGGATGAAAGGGAAAGTTCTACTGGGGTAGGAAAGTATGAGAGGTTAGGGAGTTTGCATGTAAACAACAGAAGATCAAGATTTTAATGTGATCTTGTCCTGTCTTTTTTCAGCTCTTGCACTGTTAAGAGACAGTTAGGTGCATAAGTTGGAGTAGCTGTGTAAGCCATGGTGTTTTGAACTCAGGTTTGCTGTGGTACAACACTTCCCACAGCTTTTTAAACACTCTATTTGTGTATATGCCAATGTTTAAGCAGTTTTATAAAAACATACAAAAGAAGGTAGATTTCATTTAAATAAGAGTCACAATGGTATAGGATGAGTTGTGGAAGGAAGACTAATTTTCTAGAAACCTGACTACAGCTGGTTATTAAATTGTTATTGCTAAAAGAAAGGGTGAAATAAGCAGAAAATCACACTGCGTTGCTTCAATGTGTCTTGTCTGGAGATCTGATCCTCCTACATTCCCCCTTAACTTCTCCATCTCTCCATACTAGACAGTTTTTATAGTAGAGGGGTGATTTGTAGGGCCAGGACAAGGCAAAAGCTCTGCAGCAGGGCTTTAGAGCAATTAAAACACCTGGTGAGTTCTGATTTTATTTTTCAAGAACATAATTTAAAAGCTCGTGTGTAAAACAAGCTGTAGTTTTAAAACTCAGAGTCTAAAACAAGTAAGAGTTGAAAGGATAGTAACTCCCATATTTAAGGTTTTAAACAAAAATAATTCCTTTAGGAATTATTAGTTCATGTGATAAAGATTATTATTATTATTTAATTTACAAAGAATCTACCAAAAAAAAAAAAAAAACCAGTGAAACAGACAAGCAGGTTTAGCAAGGTACAAGGTCACAAAGCCATAAACAGAAATCTAGTGTTGGCCTATATACAAGCAATGAACAATTCAAAAGTAAAATTGTAAAGGCACAAGTTACAACATCACAAAAAAGTTTAAAGTAGCATTACTGCATACATCTACCAAAATAGATTCATTATCTGTATCCTAAAAACTATAAAAACTGATCAAAAGTACTCAAATACAGCCTAAATAAGTGGAGAGATACTACAAGTTACAACATCACAAAAAACTTAAAGTAACATTACTGTTTAAATCTACCAAAACACAATCATTATATGATTTTTTAATGTTAAGAATTCGATAGGTTTATAACCATATTTTTCTTTATTTAAACTCAAGCAAATCTTATACTTTTGATTTTTAAAAGTATAAATGTATAAGATATACATATCTCTATACATTTGAGAGATGACAGAAAATGATACTTGTTGTTTTAGTGATGGAATATTGGAGTGATTTTTATTTTATACCTTTAAATTGTCTAACCTTTATTTTATGCATAATTTTTAAAACAAAGGCTATTGTTTTCTATTGATATAACTTAATTTTCTTTAAAAGGAAAAAAAATTAAGCAGCGCCTTGAGAAATAATTGAGTACAAGCTACTTTTCTCTGTGATTGTGTGTGTGTGTGTGAATGTGTATGTGTGTGTCTTGGGTGACAGTATCAGTGTCTCAGTGCATCCTTTCCCAGGAGACACTTGGTGGTATTGAAATTCAAGGAAAAGAACCTCAAGGGGGCAGAAGTAGTGAACCAGAAGAAACATGGGGACCAGGAAAGCTGGACATGACTCAGCAGAAACACACTGTAAATTTCTCACAAAGTTCTAGATCCTTCTTGCTTCTGATTAAAATGTCTCCAAGCTTCCCTAGTCCAGGTGAGTGCCCTAACCTTGACTGGGCAAGCTTCAGAGGGAAGTGGAGAAGGCGGTGGAGAGAATGTGCCAGTCTGCTCAGGAGCCAGGTGGGTTGATTGTCTATCAAGTACCAGCAAGGAACAAGATCCTTTCTGTATCTGGACTGAGGGCGGGGGGGAGACAGGACCAGAGGCTTGGAGGAGCTTCTCAATAGCCAGCATTTCTCAGAAACATAGAGGAAGTCTCTCAGACAAAGCAGACAGGTTGGCATCTCTTTCTTGAGAATCAGAGATGGGAAGGAGTTAGGCAGGCCTCGCCAACATACCAGGGACAGTGGTGAAATCTCAAAACTCTGAGGGTCTGCCAGCAACACTTCTCAATACTTGTATCTACAGAACTGGCTTACTCGGTTGCTGGTCCACAATGGGTCATCCCTGGGCCACAGGACCAATTACCCCTCAGTTCATTTCCTGGTGCCAGCTCCTATCTGTGGGAAACTTTGATGGTCTGGCCCCTCTGCCTAGGTCCTGGGACCCCTCAGGGACTCTATTCTTGTATTTGTTATCCTATGTTACCTTCTCTCTGCTTTGCTTCTTTCTCCTGTCTTGCCAGACCACTGGCCACCTATGAATGAAATTTTTGTCTGCTGTAACCAAGGGGTCAGGCACAGACCTGAAATTCAGGTGCCACAAAGTCTCTAGGTCAGTATCCCCCCTCCCACCACCATAACCTGAAAGAAAACACTCAAACATAAGTCAACAAAGAACAGAAGAAAAATTTCCCAGCCCTGGAGTGGAGGCACAGCAGGAAGTTGTAGCCACACAAATGATGTTCTGTGCCAAAGAGTCTGACGCATAGGTTGAGCAACTGTGTTAACCATACTGTCCTTCTTCATATTAGGACTTAGATCTAAAATGCCCCCAAGAAATCTCATGTGTTTGGAAGGTGGTTGGATTGTGGTTGGGGTTAGCACTGTACCCATCTATGGATTCATCCATTGATAAATTCATTAGCTGAATGTGGAGAATAAACCATTTGGTTGAAATTTTTCCAAAGGCAAAGAATATACATTCACATTGTACTTGTATCTGTCATGCTTTCTCCTGGGTATAGATTCTCGAGGACCATCTTCCCTATTCTTTAGTAAATTAGTGGATAACCAGTTGATTAATTTTACTCCAGACATCAGTTTACAAAATTGAAAGAAGTATGTGATGATGATATGGTGGCATCTTCTGGCTGACAGGACCTGCCTCCAAGACATGGCTACTTCCACACACATCCCAAACAGAGACCAGCCACTCGTCCTGCTAAGCAAAAGCATTACCCACTCTGTTGGTAACAACCTTAGTGATCCACTGTGGGTATTTTCTCTTCATTCCATGTGAACTTAGGACAGGAATCTCCAAAGGCTGGAGTAAGTGTCCTTACCGCTACTACTAGATCTTACTGTCTGATAGTACATAAACCCTTTAGCTAGATTGTTGGTTCATATATTCTGTGTCTCTTACTAAGTACTCCAACTTTGTTTATATGACACTGTACCTAGTTCAAATTTATGTGACAAGTAGCTATGTACTAAAATATACTATGTCCTATAGGAGTGAGAAAAGTAAGAAAGAAAAAATTGCCTTGTGTACTTTGGGTCAAATAGCTGCAGGAGTCAAGCAAATGAATTACAATGTCCTAAACCAGAATAACAATCAACCCGTAAAACTCAATCAAAGGCCTTTTTACTGAGGATTGTTGTATATAATGTCCAAATGAACATTGCTCAAATTCTCACCTCTTCTCTCTTGTTTTGGCCCTTACTCTCACATTACCAATATTTAGAGATTGTACTACAGATAAGACACCAAGTAAGAGAGAGGAGGAAGCAGAACCATTCTACTTCTCTAATCTCTCTCCCTTTGCCTCTACTGCCCTGTAACCATGTGTCCCTAGAAAATATGGTTTTCTCTCTCTCTCTCTCTCTCTCTCTCTCTCTTTTTTTTTGTGAGACAAACACGAAACATGAATCTATCTTGGTCAAGTACTCCAGAGGAAAGCAGAATTTGAAAAGATATTTCCTTTGTCTTGCCAGATAGCTTCAGGATATACTTCTTCCCCAAACGAAGTGTTAGAGTCCAGTGAACTGTGTCAGGGAGGACAAGAAGTAACATGAAGCATTTAATCCTCCTCCTTCCCTAAGACTCCACCGCACTCGAGCTTGGTGTGAACATGTCCTGCCAAGGCAGGCAAGATTGTTAAGCTGTAATCAAGATGATGGGTTCCCTGGCACAGCAGACCCTTTTAAGGATAAGGATTGAATTTGGGGGAAAACCTACCAGCCCTTGGCAGGTCAGAGGTCTGAGATTCCAGACTGGACATTTTTATTTTCCATACCTCCTGAGGAGCTGGCTAGACAAGACACGGAATAAGCACCATCCAACCCATCTGGCAACCCCCTGTGGAAAATTATGGAGGTAATGTTTTGGGACAGTCCTGACTTCTTGAGATCAATGCATACTTGTGCGTTTTTTTTGCATTCTTCACACAACTTTCT